>APFE030901669.1:61581-96315 GCA_000404065.3 Pinus taeda | reverse complement strand
AAGTTACTTTCCTCTGCAGGCTTGCTCCTCGCTCCTTGCTCCTCGCTCCTCGCTCTTCAGCAATTGCTCCTTGCTCCAAACTCTTGCTCTTCAAGCTCCTCAACTTCTTCAAACATTCACAATGAAATGTTTTTATGCCCAAAGGGCTTTTAAAACATACAAAAATTTATAAAATTTTAGTTTATTTTCGGGTCCGCAGAATTTTTTTCCGCCGACCCGCTCCCGGCCCATTTGAAATTGCTCCCGGAGCGATTTTTTAAAGCCCGGGAGCGATTGGGAGCGATCGCTCCCCGATCGCTCCCGGGCTTTAAAAAGCGCTCTAGGAGCGACAGAGCGGCCGCTCCCGAAATCGGCAGGGAGCGAAATTTTTTTGGAAGGGAGTGCGCTCCGAAGCCGCTCCCCCGCAACTATGTTTTGTACTCTGCTTATGTATATTTGCTAAACATTTGACGAAGATCTAATAGAAGAATATTCTTTAAGGGTTTTCCCCCATAGTGGGATTTTTCCTTGGTCTTGGACCAAATCTGTTGTCTTATTATTCATTGACTGTCTTCTATATGGCTATTGGTTACTGTCTGCACTTAAAGGTTGGAGATCTAAGATAATTAATTGCAAAATTTAACATGGTATCAGAGTTGTGATGAAGATAAGTTCAAGAACGGTAAGCTGAAGGCAATTATCTACTGAAAGACCTTATTTGCTGCTCAAAATACAACAATAGATTAGTTCATATAGCTACATCCTTCTTCAAGGACAATGAGAATTTGTAGGGGCTTCAAATTGCGCTGCTTGGAAACTCAAGCTGGACACCAACTTGGATGGAGAAGATGTTCTAGAGTATGTCCAAGAAGGTGTACCCCAACCTCCTGAAAATGCCCCTGCTGCCGCTAAAGCAAGATACAAGAAAGGTGAGATCGAAACCCACAAAATTATTATTGATACTCTGAAAGATCATCTTCTTACCTGTATCTCCAAATTGAAGACATCTAAGGAAATGTATGACAAGATTGTTGGCATGTTTGAAGTCCAAAATCTAAATCACGTCCTTGACCTGAAGAAACAACTCAAAGATATCAGAGAATCTATTCAGTCTTGTTTTATAAGGATTACTGAACTCAAGGACCAAATTTTGTCTGTTGGCGAGCCCCTGTCTGATAGGGAATTGGTACACACAACCCTTGATGGACTTCTTGTAGCTCGGCGAGTATTCATTACAACTATCAACAATAACAATGCTCTGCCAAATTTTAATGAATTGATTTGAAGATGCAAGCAGAAAGAATCAAGGATGATTTCAAGGGGCAGAATTCAGAGACACAAAGAAGGAGAACCATCTGCTTTCGCTGCACAAGAAAAGAAGAGGAAAGGAAAGGGAAAATCATTTAAGTCCAAACCCAAGATTTTCAAGAAGAGCATGAGGAATGTTGAATGCTTTAACTATCACAAGCATTGGCACTATGCTCGAGATTGTCTAGAAAGAAGATCCTCTTATAATCAAAGGAGTAGCAACAACTACAATAATCAAAGTCTTGATCAAGAAAGGAGGAACTATGGAGGAAGAAGATATGAAGGAAGAAGCAATGCTCGCAATGATCGTGATCAAGAGCCTCGTCCTCAAAAGAGATACAAAAATACAAGGTATGAAAATAATGTTGTCGCTTCTCAATTTGAGTACTTTTTGATTTCAGCTTTGTCTAGTGCTTCTCCTTTAGATTCTTTAGATAGTTGGTTAGTGGATAGTGGTGCCTCTAGGCACTTCTCTGGTTATAAAGAATTCCTCTCTAATTTGGTTGAGGGAGATTGGTTTAAACATGATCCTTGGAGATAACACTACATACCCTGTAAAAGGGTTTGGTTCGGTTTCTTTTCTTTTGGATCTTGGAGAAACTATTCATCTTCAAGATTTTTTATATGTACTTGATCTAAAGAAAAATCTTGTATCTATACTTGCTCTAGAAGATAAAGGAATGAAGGTGGCTTTTATAAAAGGAAAGGTGTTAACTTGGTCAGAGAAAACAAACATGAAAAATGCTCTTACTCTTGGATCAAGAGTCGAATGGCTTTACAAGTTCAATCGAAGACCTATTAAAGCTATGGCTCAAGAATGCAATTTCAAACAGATTGAGTTATGGCACCGCAAATTTTCTCATCTTCATTATAAGGCACTGTCCAAAATAAAAAAGATGGTTTTTGGAATGGAAAAAATCCAATCAAAACATGATGGTGTTTGCCCTGGTTGTGAAAGTGGAAAGAAAACGAGAGGGCCTTTCCCCTCTAGCGGTACCAAAACTCATGACATCCTGCAGCTAATTCATTCATATTTGTGTGGACCTATGCTAGTGACATCAAATATGCTCTTGTTTCTCGTTATACCACCAGTCGCTCTATTATTGCTTTCTCTGCTAGTCAAGGGTGGAGTCCCTATCCAATGGATATCAAGACAATTTTTATCCATGGTGCTCTTCAGGAGGAAGTATATGTTGAATAACCTCAAGGCTTTGAGGTACATGACAGAAGAACCCATGTATGTAGATTGAAGAAAGAACTCTATGGCTTAAAGCAAGCCCCCAGGGCTTGGTATTCTCGGACAACTACTTGATAAAATTGGGATTCACGAGGAGCAATGTTGATCCAAACCTCTACTTCAAAGTTGTACAAGGTATGCCTTTGATTCTGGTATTATATCGTGACGACTGTTTTTGACAAGTAATGAACCTTTAATGATTCCGTGTAAGAGGGAGCTTGCCTCTGAATTTGAAATGAAAAACCTTGGGATGATGCACTTCTTTTTGGCCCTGGAGGTCTGGCAGAGACCTGGCGAAATTATTCTCTTCCAAGGGAAGTATGTTGTAAAGCTCTTGTAAAGGTTTGGAATGTTAGAGTGCAAATTGATGAGCACTCCCATGGAGATGAACTTCAAGAAATTCTGTGGTGATGAAGCTGGACTTGATTTATCTAATCCATCTGAGTATCGTTAGTTGATTGGAGCATTGATGTTCTTAGTGAACACTCGTCCTGATATTTTCTATGTTGTAAACACCTTAAGTCAATTCATGACCAAGCCTTTACATAATCACTTGGTTGTTGCTAAACATGTGCTTAGATATCTACATGGGACAATTAACTTTGGTCTTCAATATACTGCTGGCAATATAAAGTTGCATGGTTACAGATGTTGACTGGGCGGGCAACATTATTGACAGAAAAAGCTCTTCAGGGTGTTGTTTAAGTTTTTGTTAAAGTTGAGTATATTGCTGCTATCTTAGCTAGTTGTGAAGCTGTTTGGTTAAGAAAACTCTTTGGAGAGATATTTGAGCAAGTCCTAGATACTATAGTGATATTCCGTGATAATATGAGTGGGATCCGATTGTCTGAGAATCCCGTATTTCATTATAGATCCAAGCACACTGAAATCATATATCATTTTATTCGAGGCATGATACAGAGAGGAGCAGTGAGACTCCACCATATTCAGATTGATGAGCACATTGCTGATATACTTAAAGTGGCGTTGAAGAAGAATTTCTAGTCTTTAGAGATATGCTTGGAGTAAGGGATGTACCCCTGATCAAGAGCACTGATATGTATGCTCTTCCCCCTTGGTTGAGCTCCCAGGGGATGAGGTACCTCCAATCAGGAGTATACCCCAGTCATGCATCTTGTTTCCCACCCATCTGGCCAATGGGTGTTGGCTACTTGAGATCGGATTGTGATCCTTACTAGTCATGGTAAGTAGTATCTCACTCAAGTTTGAAGATGCTGGTTTTCTTGAATTATTATGGATTCTTAATCTAAGTGCTAAGTTATTATGGATTTTTATCCTCATTGGCTGAGCAGTGGTTTCTTAGTCTTCATGACTGAGCCATATTCATTCCGGGTGGTAGCATGAGTCTCCCCGATGGTATTTGTTCCAGGTTGTAGCATGTGGGTCCCTGATGTCGGGTGGAAGCATCTGGCTCCCCGATGATATTTAGGCTTGGTTGGAGCTTGAAACTCCCCAGTAATGGTTTCTTAGCCTTATTTGGCTGACTTGGATTGAGGGTGATAGTTGAGGCTCCCCTGCCATAGGTATTCTTCTTTGGATTCGAGAATGTGACAAGTACATCAATTTTGACACTATTGATGGAAATTCCTCCCTAGTTGAGAGGGAGTGTTGAATTTGGTGCAACTAAGGGAGAAATTTCCGTAGAAAAATGCTTTATGAGTTAACCCCTTTCACCCTTGAAGCAAATTATTTCTCAAGTGCAAATTATTTTTACAAGTGCAAAAGTTATTTCAAAATTGTTTTATAAAGGTATTATGACATGTGCAAAATAAAATCGCTTAGGTGATCTACATTGACACGTCCAAAAATGGATCACTCTAGGAGCTTCCAAAAACCTAATTCGAGTTAGGGATTTTGTCTCAAAGATTCCTATATATTGAAGAGAAGCCTTCATTTGCAACACATCGAGTTCTCTCTCTCTTGCTTTGGTGATCAAGCGCTCGCATCAGTGATTTATCTCTCTTATTGTTAGCAGATCTATTGTAAATTTGCAGATCTTTGATTATCAGTGGCAAGCCTCTTATCATCATTGGCATAGCTCTTACTATTAGTGGCAGATCTCTGATTATTAGTGGCAGATCTCTTATCATCATTGGCAGATCTCTTATTATCAGTGGTAGATCTCTCATTATCAGTGGCAGATCTCTTGTCATCACTGGTGATCTCTTTCACATTGGTGATAAGCCCTTGTGTCATTGTTTTATCTCTCTCACTTTTAGCAGATTTATTGGAAATTTATTATTTTGTTTCATCATTGGCAGATCTAGTGGAGATTTCTCTCTCGCATTTATGGAGATTTCTTTCTTGCATTATTGTTTGGCAGATTTTGTATTATTAACAAGATCTCTATCTTGTATTATCATTGGTGGTAGGTCTCCCTTGTATCAGTTTTTGCAGATCTCGTATTACAAGTCTCATCCTCTCGCACCTAGAGGATAGTTACTTATTATTTGTGACCAGATCATCTTATTATGAAGGTGTATTGTCTTGGATTTCTAGCACGCATCTGGAGACTTGTCTATCTCATTCATGAAAGCTAATATTCTTCTCGCACTTACAATTTTGAAGCTGATTTTCAATTCATTAAGACTCATTTTGAAGCACGATCTTTGGAAGATATTTTTCTCATATCTATGGCTAGATCACTTCGCACTAAAGGCTTGTTTTTTTCAATTCTCATTGAGGTTTTTTTTTTCATTTGTTGGCATACCTATAGTAGATCTCCTAGTCACACTTGTAACCTTTGTTGAAGGATTGAAGGATTTGTTATTCTACATTTCTTATCAGATCTCACACTTTAGAAGTTCTATCCTAGTTTGAAAATGGGTAATGTTGTTGTCACTAAGAAAAGGGTTGTGTACTCTACTTATGTATATCTGCTAAACATTCGATGAAGATCTAATAGAAGAATATATTCTTAAATGGTTTACCCCCATAGTGGGGTTTTTCCCTGGTCTTGGACCAAATCTATTTTCTTGTTGTTCATTCACTGCCTTCTATATGGCTATTGGTCACTGTCTGCACTTAAAGGTTGAAGATCTAAGATAATTAATTTTAAAATTGCAAAATATAACAATATGATCTAGTATGAAACCAATTGTGCTTATGATAAAATATTTTAGCCATGGTGTTCTGATTACGAGGGAAAATGCACTAAAATTATTCCTAAACACACTTTTACAATAAACTCGATCAACAGTGGGACTCAGTGAAAACTTTGTCAACGAATTCCACCCTAACTTTGAGGTTATAACTGGAAGAAAAACTCTGTTGATTATGCATGTTTACAAGCACACATAATTCAAGGAGGTTAAAAAACTTCCTAGGATGAAATCCTTTGCTAAAATCATGTTAAAATTTGGCAGCTTAGAGATGAATTTCTCCTAGAAAAAATCATATCTTTCAGTTTTGTTTGAACCACCTATAATAAAATTTCATTTCTGAAAATTTTAATATGACCTTCGAAAAATAGTAAGTCACATCTCAATTTGGAAGTGACTTTCTAAAGATAGAAAGTCATGTCTAAACGATCAAGGATGATCTCGACATATGAAATTCACTTTAAAATCAAATCAATCATGATTATACAAGTCAAGAATTAATATTTTTATCCTTACTAGTATTATTATTATTTTGATACTTCTATATAAAATAGTTTAAAGTCATTCACCTTTAATGGATTAATAAAAATGAATTCTCTCATGGAATAAGTAAATTAAATTGGGAATCTTTTACTTGACAAATCGAACCTCTCTCCTGGAATAAAATAGTAACTCCACACTCAAAAGAATGCAACTCTCGCTCACTATTTCACTGTATGGCAAAATAGTAACTCATTAAATGCACTTGTAACTCCCTCATTCAATTCAATTTGTAACGCTAACCAAATATTCTCTCATGTCTAAGTGTAACTCTCTCTCTCTCCCTAATTCAAAGTGTAACTCCTCAAGACAAGTGTACCTCTCTCTTTATTCTTGGGATGAGACACTTCTCCTCAAGTAACTCCCCCCTCACAGAATTCGATTCCCCTGTTATTGGCTTAAGGAATGAATTCATTTTGTAACTCTTCTCTTTTGTCATCTATTTAAGCAAGAGAAAGTGAGAGGCTAGAGTAGTATGCTTATTGTGAAGAAGGAGCGCTAGTGTTGAGTGTGTGCAAGAGATGTGTGAGAGCAAGTGAAGAGTAAGAGCAAGGGAAGAGCTGCAACAAGTGTGAAGGACAAGATCTGATGAAGAGAAGGAGGAGATCTTCAAGCAAAGAGCAAGAGCACTTCGACTGCAAGTTGCTTAGTCATTGGTGAGCTTATTCATTCTCATGCTCTCTCTCTTTCTTTTTACTCTGCTGAACAATTGTAGATTTCTAATAGAAGAAGAATCATTTGGGTTTTCCCCTTGTGGGCTTTTCTCTGGTCATTGGACCTAATTCTCAGTGTTTCATATTTGTGCTTGGATGTCTTCATATGATCCTTATGTTTATGTTCTATTTACTATCGTCGATCTGTAAAGTTGTGAAGAAGAAATCTGCATTCTAAGTAATTGTAATAGCATAGAAATTTCAATTTTTTGCAAAGTACATTCAGTTTTCTGCAAAGTACATTCAACTTTCTGCAAAGTACATTTGATTTTATGCAAAATACATTCAACTTTCTATAGAGTACATTCAGTTTTCTGTAAAGTACATTCAATTTTTTTCAAGTATATTCAACTTTGTGCATAGAACTTTCAAGTTTATGCAAAGAATTTTTAAATTTCTACATAGAACTTTCAGATCTTAACATGGTATCAGAGCCTTAGTGAAGACAAGTCCAAGGAGACCATAGATCACCTAAAGAAACCCCACTTGCTGCCAAATCTTTATGATTAAGATGACTTCATCTTACTTCAAGATAAAGGAGAAGCTGAATGATGTTTCAAACTTTAGTCCATGGAAAGCAAGACTAGATATCACTCTTGAAGAACACAAAGTTCTAGAGTATGTTGAAGACACAATAGTTGATCCACCAGAGAATTCAAGTGTTGCTGTCAAATCCAAACATAAAAAGGCTGAAATTAAAGTTACAAAAATTGTCTGTGATTCTCTTAGTGATCATCTCATTACTTATGTTTCCAGTTTGAAGAACACTAAATAAATGTAAGACACACTAATTGGCATGTTTGCAATTAGTAACTTGAACCAAATTATTGCCTTGAAGAATCAACTGAAGGGCATCAAGATGAACAAAGGAGAGATGGTTCAAGCATACTTCCTGAGAATGACCAAAATCAAGAATAAACTATAAACAATTGGTGAAGTTATACTTCACAAAGAAATGGTGTTGATTTCGCTTGGAGATCTTTCTCTTGTTTGGGAGACTTTTATCACCACTATTAGCAATAGCAACACTATTCCCACATTTGATGAGCTTTTGGGAATGTGTATCCAAGAGGAGGCAGAATAATCTCTAGAGGGAGAATTTCACATCACGAAGAAAGAATCTATTTGGATTTTTGCAACCTTTGAAAGGGGAAAGGTAATAAAAAGAAATCTGTTTTCAAATCAAATAAAGGGAATCTAGACAGGTCAAAAGTTAGATGCTTTAACTGTCAAAAGCATGGTCATTTTGCTTGTGACTGTAAAGAAAGAAGACCACCTAGATTCAAAAACAAATTTGATTATACAAAAGACATCTTTGGAAATCAAAGAAAAGACCATCCTAAGAAAACAAGAAATCCAAGATATAGAAATAATGCATTGGAAACTCAATAAAAATATATTCTTGTTTCTACTCTTTTCAGTTCTTCTTCTGCAGATTGATTTGATCGCTGTTTAGTTGATAGTGGTGCTTCCAAACACTTTACTAGTTACAAAGAAGCACTTGCTAATCTTGTTGAGAGGGAGACTAATTTAAATGTTATCCTTGGAGATAATTCTACTCACCAAGTTAAAGGTTACGGTTCAGTGTCATTTCAGTTAGATAATAGCAAATCTGTTTTTCTATAAGAATTTTTGTATGTACCTGGTCAAAGAACTGTAGAGTTTAACAGAGATGTAACATTTGATGAAGATGCTGTTAGAAAATAAAGAGACTCTCCTCCTCCTACCATGGCTGAAAGACAAGTTGTTAATGAAAAATAGCCTGCATTTGAGTCTAAACTGGAACTTGAGAATGAGCTTGTTGATAATCCAATGGGTTCCTTGGATCCTCTAGATCCGCCACCACATGATCTTCCTATCAGTAAGAGACCACTATGGCTGCAAAATACCTTGCAAGATGTTGCCCCGAGATGTTCAGAGAAAGTAAGAAGCCAAGTCGATTTCAAGGGTATGTTGCCGCCATGAGGAACATCAATTAGGCAAAACCATGCACCTTTGAAGAAGCTGCAAAATAATAAGTCTGGAAAGATGCCATGACTAAATAATACAAGTCCATCATTCAGAGTGTTGTCTAGGAAGTGGTTCCGAGAGCTCAAGGTAAATCTATTGTCACTTCCAAATGGTTGTTTGAGATTAAACATGGTGCAGATGGTAGTATTGAAAAATATAAGGCTATATTTGTAGCTAGAGGTTTCTCTCAAAAAGAGGGAATATATTACAATGATATTTTTGCATCTGTAGCTCGATATTCTACTATTCGATTTGTTGTTGCCTTAACTGCTAGCCAAGGATGGACTCCTCACCAAATGGACGTGGAAATTGCTTTCTTGCATGGCTTATCTAAGGAAGAGGTATTTGTGGAAGTTGCAAGGGTTTGAAGAGCATGACAAAGAAACTCATGTATGTACACTGAAGAAAGCCTTATATGGGTTGAAGCAAGCTCCAAGAGCTTGGTATGCTCACATTGATAGCTACTTGATAAATTTTGGTTTCACATGAAGCATTGCAAACCCGTACCTCTACTTCAAGACAATCCAAGGTATACCTTTGAATTTGGTATTGTATGTTTATGATTTATTCTTGATAGGAAGAGAACCTCTTATCCTCTAGTGTAAGAGGGAGTTAGCTTCTGAATTTCAAATGAAAGACCTTGGTTTGATGCATTATTTTTTGGCTTTAGAGATCTGTTAAAGACTTGGTGAAATTTATCTTTCTCAAGGAAAATATGTTGTTAAGCTTCTTTAAATATTTGCTTGCATACTCCTATTGAAATGAACTTTAAGAAATTATGTGGCAAAGCTGCATTATGGAAAATCCCACGGAGTATAGACTAGGCTTTGATGTTTTTGGTAAACACTAGGCTTGACATATGCTTTGCTATAAACACTTTAAGTCAATATATGATTGATCCCTTTCATGCCTATTGGATTGCTGCATAACATATATTCTACTTACATGGAACTATCAATCTAAAATTGAAATACATTGGTAAAAATGTAAGACTTCATGGACATACTGATGTTGATTGGGATGGTAACTCTGCTGATAGAAAGAGCACTTCTGAGTATTGATTTAGCTTGGGATTATCCATGATCTCTTGGATGAGTAGAAAGTAGAAGTCTGTTGCACTGAGTATAACTGACGCTGAGTACATTGCTGCTAGCGTGGTTCGCTGTGAGACAGTTTGGTTGAGGAAACTTTTTAGCGAAGTATTTGAGAAAGTTCTAGACACAACAGTTATATATTGTGAGTAGTGACAATAAGAGTGAGATTCATCGTGCAGAAAATCCTGTGTTTCATGTCAAGTCTAAGCATATTGAGATCAAGTATCACTATTTCCGGGATATGGTGGAGAGAGGAGCAGTGAGGCTCCATCACATTTCCACTGATGATCAGATAGTTGACATTCTTACCAAGCCTTTACTGAAAGGAAAGTTGTTTTTTAGAGAGCAACTTGGACATATGGATGTGACTGTTCAGGGAAGTGGTCACAACTGATTGAGAACAGTGAGCTGCGTTTCCCCCTGTCAAAGCTCACAAGATTAGGGAATAATGTCGGAAGGCTCTTAAGGATGAGGGACCTCTTGTGTAGTGTGTGCCACAAGAGTAGGCCTCAGTATGCATCTGACCCATAGTTTGGGACGTGGGAAGAGCCACCTTTCTGGCCAATAGGTGTAGTGAGACTTGTCTGTGTGACTTGCCTAGGATGCAGGTGTTCCACCCCTTTGATTCTTGTCTGTGTGACTTGTTTGAGTCTTGTTTATGTGATGCCTATGTTCTATCACTTAATTTTTGAGATGAAAATTGGTTGAGTGTAATTCTTGTTTATGTCAAATGTGATGATTCTTTCCTCTCCAAATTTGTGTCAAGTGGATAATTCTTCTTTAGATTGCGACCTCATTGTTACAAATGTTACAACGTAGAGTTGAACTGAGATGAATGAAAGAGATCAGAGGAAGCAATGATTTTTGATGTAGAAAGAAATTCCTCCCTAACTGAGAGGGAGTGTTAAAATTTGGCAGTTCAGGGATGAATTTCTGGTAGAAGAAATTATATCTTTCAGTTCTGTTTGAACCACCTATAATAGAATTCCATTTCCAACAATTCTAATATGACTTTCCAAAAATAGTAAGTCACCTCTCAATTTGGAAGTGACCTTCCAAAAATAGAAAGTCATGTCTAAATGATCAAGAAGGATCTTGACATATGAAATCTAAATGATTAAGAAGGATCTTGACATATGAAATCTGCTTTAAAATCAAATCAATCGTGATTATTCAAGTCAAAGTCATTCACCTTTCATGGATTAATAAAAAAGAATTCTCTCATGGAATAAGTAAATTAAATTGAGAATTTCTTACTTGGCAAACCAAACTAAAATCTTGGAATAAAATAGTAACTCTGCAGTTAAGAGAATGTAATTTTTTCTCTCTAATTCAATGTATGACAAAAGTGTAACTCATTAAATGCACTTGTAACTCCCTCATTCAATTCGATTTGTAACTCTCACTAAATATTCTCTCATGTCTAGGTGTAACTCTCTCTCTCTCCATAATTTGAATGGTATCTCCTTAAGACAAGTGCACCTCTCTCTCTATTCTTGGGATGAGTTACACTTCTCCTCAAGTAACTCCTGCCTCCTGGAATCCAATTCTCCTATTATTGGCCCAAGAAATGAATTCATTTTGTAACTCTTCTCCTTTTTCAAGTGAGAGTTGAGAGTAACATGTTCATTGTGAAGGAGAGCTAGTGTTGAGCGTGTGTAAGAGAAGTGTGAGAGAAAGTGAAGAGTAAGAGCAAGGGAAGAGCTAGAGCAAGTGTGAAGGACAAGATTTGATTAAGAGGATGAGGAGATCTTCAAGCAAAGAGCATTAACAGTCAGCTGTAAGTTGATCAGACATTGGTGACTTTATTCATTCTCATTTTTTGTCTCTCTGTCTCTCTCTCTCTCTCTGTCTGTATACTCCGCTGAACAATTGAAGAAATCTAATAGAAGAAGAATCATTTGGGTTTTACCCTTGTGGGTTTTGCCCTAGTGATTGGACCTAACTCTCAGTGTCTCATATTTGTGCTTGGATGTCTTCATATGATTTTTAAGTTTATGTTCTATTTACAATTGTTGATCTGAAAAATTGTGAAGAAGAAATCTGTATTCTAAGTAATTGTAACAACATATAACATTCAATTTTCTCCAAAGTAAAATCAATTTTATGCAAAGTACATTTAATTTTTTGCAAAGGACATTCAAGTTTTGGTAAAGTACATTCAGATTTCTGCAAAGTACATTCACCTTTCTGCAAAGTACATTAAGTTCCATTAAGTTTTCTGCAAAGTACATTCAATTTTCTGCATAGAACTTTCAAGTTCCTATAAAGAATTTTTAAATTTCTATATAAAACTTTCAACTTTTAACAAATCATAAGCTTACCTAGGTGTTGTACATAATTAAATGGTCATACTAGCATCATTTACAATAGACCTTGGAGAAATTGGGTTTACAATGATGAATTCATGTTGACTGATGACTTTGATCTTTGAAAAAATTTCTCCACTTCATTATACACGGCAGCATCCCTGTTCGACAATTTTGTTTGTTACCTTAGCTCTAAGCCATGTTGTCTGTCCTCAGCTGAACAATGAATTGTGATAATAGATTTATCTGAGTTTGAACTTTGCACTTCTTTTCGTGTAAGTTATGATGCTTATTTATGTAGTCCCATTTTGAAAAAAGCATGGCCTTTAAAAAGGTTTATTAAAATGATTTACAAATTGTAATATTTGATCTTTGCAATGCTATATGCAGGAAAAGGTGGTCTTTGTGACATGTGAAGATGAGGAGAAAATTATTGAACTTCGCAAACATAATAGACAATCCATCAAGTAATCACTTTATAATAGTGGACTAACTAATTGCATCATTTGATTAAAAATAGATCTTATCTGTCATGAGATTTTAACTGAAGACAGCTCAGTTATTTAACTTCTGTTGCAATGTCTCTTAGGTTGGAAGCATCAGCTGAGACTGTAAATGTATCGGCATCTTCATCTGATGGGAAGAAAGAGTTAGTAACTGCAGGTAGGGAGCTGACATTAGCTGAAAGCACAGTTGGTAATAAATCAGCTGAAATGCAGTCTTTTACCAAATCAGCCAAAATAAGTTCAGTCTCTCGAAGCCAGGTATGTATTATGTATCATTTCAAACATTAACAATCCTACTGATGGTTGTAAAATTTTCTACTAGAGTTTGACAGCCTTGTCCAATCTTTCCAGTTTTGACATTCACAAACTACCTTTTCCGAATTTCTATGCATTTTATTTGACACATTTCAAAACTCTTCAAGCTGAAAAATCTGTAGATGCCACTAATACTACATATATTGTTGGGTATTTTTGTGTGGAAGCTGGCCTATTCATGTGTATCTTTGTTTTAGCGATTGGAAAGATTGATCATTAACCTGTTCAAGGTAGGACTGCAATGTCCACTAATGTACTGGATTATGAGACAGGTAGTTACAAGTCCTGGAGGAGTCATTCTGGAACTTTCAAAAGCTGATATTGGCAGTTCTGGTGCAAAGGCTGCTTCATGTGGGCGGCTTGCCACATTAGCTCAATTGAGCACAAAGGGTAAAACAAGTTATATATCTCCCTTTCAATCTAGTCCTTTATGGCAATTACCCTATAAGTATCATACATAAAATTGAATGTGAAATAACTCTGTTGAGGCATTCAGAAGTGTTCCTTTGTTTCCTTTGGCAGTTTATAATGAGCAGGGTATTCCTGCATCATTCTGCGTTCCAGAAGGGAGAGTTATACCCTTTGGAGCCATGGAATCAGCCCTTGAAGCTAGTGGATCTTTGAAACAGTTTCAGTCAATGCTTGAAAAGATTGAGAAGGCAAGGGTAGAGGGGGGTGAACTGGATATCATATGCTCTGAATTGCAAGCATTGGTTGCAGCTCAAAGACCACCCAAGGCCAATATTGAAAGCATTGCTAAATGTTTTCCATTAGATGCAAGGCTGATTGTACGATCAAGTGCGAATGTTGAGGATTTAGCTGGCATGTCTGGAGCCGGTCTTTATGATTCTATACCAAATGTAAGGGCTTCTGACCCTGAGAGGTTTGGAAGTGCAGTTGCACAGGTCTGGGCATCATTATACACCCGGAGAGCTGTCCTTAGTCGAAGAATTGCGGGGGTACCACAAAAAGAAGCAGCCATGGCTGTCTTGATCCAAGAAATGCTTTCTCCTCAACTTTCTTTTGTATTGCACACGGTTAGTCCTATTGATCAGAATGATAAAGTAGTGCAAGCAGAAATTGCTGCTGGATTAGGTGAAACTCTCGCATCTGGTACCAGGGGAACGCCTTGGCGTTTAGCAGTCAATAAATTTGATGGTACTGCAAAAACATTAGCGTTTGCTAATTTCAGTGAGGAATTAGTGGTTATAACTGGTGGCCCCGCTGATGGAAAAGTTATGGCGTTGACAGTGGATTATAGTAAAAAGACTCTTTCTCTGGATCCAATCTATCGATATCAGCTGGGGCAACGGCTAGCTACGACAGGATTCTTCCTAGAACAGAAGTTTGGTTGCCCTCAGGATGTGGAAGGATGTTTAGTGGGTAATGATATTTATATTGTACAAACACGGCCTCAACCTTGAGGAATTTCATATTCTTGTGCCTGTTTCTTCTTGCATTGACAATTGCTGGAATTGGATACTACACTACTGATGTATCAATCTAATTGCACAAACTGCATTTTGTGAGCCAGCCTAGATGAAGCAGTAACGAGGCAGAAGTATGGTAGATAATAACTTAGAAGGGTCATTCATGATTCAGTATTAGATATATTACAAACCTGTAAAGAGATTTTTATGACTGACTATAAATAATCCCATAGAAGGAACAAAGCAGCGTTTTTTATTTCCAGTTCTCAAAACATATTTTGCAAATTTGTTGAAGAGAAGATAAGCTGCTCAGATGTCATCTTCAATTGGTAATTTAGCAATTTATATTTTTAATGCATCTTTTCCTTATCAGTATTTTTAACAGAAAACACAGGAAAAAAGTTGCATGCTTGTATGACAAGTCATTGGATGTACTGTAATGAAAACAAGCACATAAAGATGTGTAATGGTATGACATATTGTGCCCCTAACCTGTGTGCTTAGTAAAATTATTGTAATTATTTCTTTAAGTGGGGTGTACCCCATTTAGCTCCCTAGATACCTATTTTACCAGTCTAGATCCATTTTAACTCCGGATTTATCAAGCACTAAGAGGGATCAAATCTCTTGAAGTGCAAATCTATTTTTTGAGTGCAAAACTTAAGGAAAAATTTGTACCTTGAGAGATTTGGTTCTTCTCGACACTTGATGGATCTTGGTTTAAGATGGATCTAGGCTGATTATATAATACTATATCTCTTTGTCTCTAACTTACTCCCTCTCTCTATCTCACCCCACAACATACACACTCTCCCCATATCTATCTATCTCTCTCTCCCTCCATCCTGTCCCCCTTCTCTCTCTCTCTCTTTCTCTTTCTCTCTCCTCTACCTCCTCGTCCCCCTCCCTTTCTCTTTCCCCCCTCCTCCTCCCCCTCTCCTTCTCTCTCTCCAACACTATCACTATCTCCCTCCCTCTCTTCTTCTCTCTCTCCCATACATCTTTGTGTCTTCGTCTCTCTCTCTCACTTCTCTCCCTATCTCTCTCCACTCCTTTTCTCTCTCTTCCCTCTCCTCTCTCACTCTCTCTCTCTCCATCTCTCCCTTGTCACTCTCTCTCTCTCCAACTCTAGCTCTTTGTCTTTGTTCATTCCTCCCTCTCTCCCCCTTTAAATCTCTCTCTCTCTTTCTCTTCCCTCCTCGGTCTATTCCTTCCTCTCTCTCCCTTTCTCACCCCCATCACACACACTCTCTCTTTCTCTCCGTCTCCCACCTCCAGCATTGTCACTATCTCCCTCCCTCTCTCTCGACCCTCCTCTCTTAAATTTGATCTCATTGTATCATGTTTGAGAAAGTGTTTAAATTAAAAAATCAATTGGTTGTAAAATATTAAACCTATATTTTGGATCAATCATTTCAAAGAAAATACAACAATGAAAAACTTGAAAGAATCATGGAATATGTTTCCTCTATTATTGTTAGTCACTTTGCTTGCTCTCATCACTTGGATCCTTAGTTAAGGTAACTCTATGTTGGTTTTTAATAATATATTATATTATATAAATTTAAAATCTTTTATCTATAAAAGTTTTCTCATTTTAATTTTATTAAAACTTTGATTTAATTTCTATGAGAATTATTTTAGTAGTCATGAGGATAGAGGGTTTAGATATATCTCAAAAGCAATTATAACTTTTTATGTTGTAAATTTAATTAAAAATGGTATAAAATTAAATTAAAATACCATTAAAATTTAATTAACTTTTTTCCTTGTAAATTTTGATTGTGAAATAAGTTATGGTTTTTTGTCACGCTGTATTGATAAGCCATGATTGGCCCATGGTATTGTAACAAATCCTATTCCTAAGCTATGGTATCTTAATTTTTTGTTATTAATTGAGTCAACATTTAAATGTTTACACTCATATTTGATATCACTTTTAACATGTTTTTTTAATTGCGCCGACATTTAAATTTGTTTACATACTTACATACACCTACACATCTACCTTATACTGGGTTGTAGAGCGTCTCGGTGCAATTACCTAGAATTATAGTTACCAACAATATTCCCTTTCTCGATGATCAATTAATTGCAGCAAATGTTATACTCTAAAATGTGTTGCCTAGCACTCTCAATTAATCTAGAGTTAAACAGTTTAGATTAACATGGATTAATCTGTGGAAAATACAAAGCGATTGTAATACATATGTAAGTCTAACTTAAAGAATTCATACAGAGATCATAAAAACATGTACAAAGGTTTGTCCATGGACGGAAGCAGTTATGAAAATGAAGCAATTATGAAAATGAGCTACCTCTACTTTTTCTACATTTTCTTATATTGAATAATTGAAAATGTTTACAAAGTTGGACATAAGTAGTTGTCAATATAACTTTTTGTATTGCCAATAGTTTTGTATGTGTCATGAAGATGTTGCTTGATACATAAAGTGATTGTTCATTTTTTTTAATTCAAAAAATAGATTTATGTGCCAAATTATTAGTGCAACCTTTTTTTTTCTAATAATAATGCTTTGTATTACTTGAAGAAACACTTACATAATGATTACATCCATATACACATTGTCCTCAAAACAGAGGTGTGAGGCAGAGCACTTGAGAAAACCTTTAGTCCACAAGACACCCATTTATAGACAAAATCCACGTACCAAGAAACATGAAAACATTACATTAGAGCACATAACAATTGTAAATCAATTTCATGCAATTGCAATACCAAGAGCACTGTAGGACATATTCCATCAAAGTCTTAGCTATATGCCATGAAACAAAACCAAGGTGAGGTCTACAAAAGTGTCATCAATAAGAGACCAAAACAAAATCTCTCAAGTAATGGCAACCACAAGTGTCATCCCTTGCCAAAGCAAAATCAACCACCACTAAACGACGATGAGTTAAAGGTTCAACCAACACGTATGCGATAATGAGAGTTTGTGACCCAACACCTGAAACGACAAATACCAATTGCAAGGAACAAAACGAGTGAATTAGAAAATCTGAAAAGAAAGTGTCACTGTAATAGAGAGCGTCACCCATAACAATACTTTTGAGAAGATATGAACGCTCAGAGTCACTGACAAGGTCTTCATAAACCATGCCAAAAATTGTGAAAAAAACAAAGCATTCAGGGCTTAATCCAAATTAAAAGATATAATAGTTAGGTGTGGAGCATTGTCCACTGGTGGGTCAATGAAATCACTTGGATCCACAAGAGGGTTAGTAAGGTCACCAAAACTTGAACCAGACATAAGGAATCTCTTCACCCAAGCCAATTTAGAATCCAGATTGTCAAGATAGAATCGGTGATTGCGCAACATGCACTTAACATCTTCCAAGCTAGAGAAATCATTATAAGTATCCGCCTTTTTATCTTTGACGATTAAACGAAGCTTAATGCCCATTTTTTGATACAAGTAAAGAGGGTACGAAAAATGCAACCTCTTCTTACGAAATCTACCTGGGTCCAAGACACTTCTTAGATCTAGGATTGAGCTCTGTAGATCAGAATTAGAATGATAGGGACTCTCCTCATTTTCTTTGGCCTCCAAAAGAAGCATTTCTCGCCTTACATCAAGAGGGACTACATCAAACAAGGTTTCCATAGAGCCAAAAGAAAATGGCCAGGTGCATTTAATGCCTACATTACATCTATCACCCTGCCGACTCACTATTCTCTTACAAGGAGTCATACTCCTTGAAACATGACTACAAACTAAACAAGAAAAAACCCTTGCTTAACAAAGCTAGTATGTGAATGCAAGACTGACCCTTGAACACAAGAACATAGAACAACTATGTCAACCCACAACGGCAACATAGAGGGCCAAATCCAACAACTCAATTATGGACCAATAAGAGACATAAGACATTAACAGTCCTAGGACCAAACTATACTCTAGAAACAATTGAAGAATGATATACTTATAACTACGTTCGCAGAACATAGAAACAACAAATGTGGAGGAAACAATACCTTAAAGCTCCAAAGCACCCTAATGCAACGATTATCCAATGTAGAAGCTCTTGAAAGAGTGAGTCAAATCCCCTGTGTAAAACTAGACTCACCTAGTAAAGACACCACCCAAACCAAGGTGGAGTAGGGCGAGCATGTAGACTCGTCGTCACTCCCACAAGTTATGTACCTTCGCCACCCAAAAAATATTACTCCGCATTTAAAATGATAAGACTTATGGACCAACTCCTAAGGCTCTCCTTCGTCGAATTGCCACGCCATACCAAGGTTAAGCCAATTGTGAAGTAGGTGCACCTCCTTACGAAACATTGTTACATTGCAAATTCTCAGCCCCATCGAGGATTGTCTGATCCAATTTTAGCAAAACTTGAAGTGAGGCAAAATCTCCTTCCAAATGAGGAGGGGGCCATTTTTCATCCAACATCGTCTGTTTGTGTTGACAACCCTAAATTACTAGAAAGTTGACCACTTTATTGCCATTTCACTGAACATGTTGAATTATGACCTACTCTAGTTTACCAAGCAGATTTCTTATGCTCTCTGCAATTGCTTCCAACCTTAAACTTTTGACCGTTCTCTATGACAGTGGTCCATTTAAAAGTTTTTCTATACATTGAATAACAATCTACAAATCACCTTCTATCTGTAATAATTTGAAGCCTTCCCTAATGGCAATTTGGATACCTTGCTCCACTACCGTGAACTCTGCTAGATTATTGCTAGTAACCCCATAACTCTGAACAAATACCCAAACAAAAGAAGAACTACAATATCTTAAAACACCTCCAAATCCTGCAACACTAAGATTTCCTTTAGAAGCATTGTCAAAATTTAATTTGGTAAAATCACTTGACCCCGGGGAGAAATAATCCTTTGAGGTTAAAGGTGTATCTTGAACTGGGTTCATTGTTAGCATAACCATTCTCTGATCCAAGTCCAACTTTTCCATAATATCAACCTCTATACCTTCAACTTGCCAATCATCCACAAACTAAGGCATGACAATGTGAGATTCCCTGATGTTTGTTAACACAATTTTCTTTATCATTGCACAATTACGCCTCTTGTCTCTAAATATTCTATGATTTATTTCCTTCCAAAGGTTCCACAAAATGAAGCCATATGCTAGCATCTAGGCTTGATTCAAAATCAAATTCTTACACTGAGCATGATTCGATTGAGCCAGTAACTCAGAAACATTCTCCTTTTAATAAATACCTCTTCCAAAAATAGAATGAAGGATAGACCATACCTCTTGAGCCTGTGAACAAGAAAGAAGAA
Organism: Pinus taeda; assembly: GCA_000404065.3. Taxonomy (NCBI): domain Eukaryota; kingdom Viridiplantae; phylum Streptophyta; class Pinopsida; order Pinales; family Pinaceae; genus Pinus; species Pinus taeda. The sequence goes on along the minus strand of APFE030901669.1, from coordinate 76,474 downwards.
AATGATCGTAATTTTCCTCGTGCTTTTAGCATAGAGAAAAGATATATGGTCTTGCATATCCTTTCCTACAAAGGCAACCGCAAGATAACAACTTACACCTACTAATCAACCAAAGAAAAAGAGTGACTTTTGTCCAATGAACTCTTGACTAAATTATGTGCTAGATTTCTTCCCTAATCATCCTGTCATGACCTACAAGGAATTCATAAGCATTGTTCAGAGTAAAAGACCCAATCTACCTCACACCCCTTCGAAGAATGTCTCTCTTGGGAATATCAAATCCTCATCCCATATATGATTCACTGAAACATCTCCCAGGTTATGTTTGGTAATGGACAAAGCCAATCCTCTAAACCATTCCATCTCCATAGATTTGATTATGACTGCATTTTCCAAAAATCTTGCACTCGGAAAAAACCCATAGAGTTTGTAAAGGTTTATAGAGCTTGAAGGTGCTCATTCTCAATTAAGCGCGAGAATTGTTTCCAAGATTCCTCCCATAAAAGAGAAGAGGCTCCATCCTTTATTTCCTAAACAACGTAATGAAAAACAACTTCTTTATTGGCTTGAGCCCATTTCCATAAACTATAACTTGTGACCAACATATGAAACCTAAAATTCTCTTCTTGTGATTGCAATTGATCATACTCTCACATCCATATCCTCTTCCATAATTCATTCCCACCTAACACCCATCTCCATAATAACTTTGCCTCAAATGTTGCACTAATCGATTCTAGATCTCACAATCCTAAGATACTAGATGATTTTGGCTTCACCAGTGTATCCCAAGCTACTAATGACCATTGTTTTTCCTTGTTTGCACCTCTCGGAACAAAGCCTCTCCATATAGATTTGAGAGTTGCATACAACCTTAGGAATTGACATAGTTTCCATATGATATATTAGAATTTCCTGAAGAACAGATTTGGTCAGAATTAGTCTACAAGCAAAATTTAAAGCTAAAAAGGTCCAATTACTAATCTTCTTTGACAACCTTTGAATCAATTTTTTCCAGCAAGAAATCCTATTAGGGTTCAAAACCAAAGGGATCCCCAAATATCTAGATGGGAGAATGGTGTGTCTAAACTCCATAACACGAGCTAAATGTGACTGGATTGACTCTTATAGTTAAAGAAAAAAATATTAGACTTCTATTGTTAATTAAGGTACCAGAAGTAGCCATAAAATGTGATAACAAGGAATGAATAGATTTAGCTTCACTAAGAGTGGGAATACTGAAAATACATACATCGTCAACAAAGTGTTGATGAGTAATAGGGAGATCCTCCCCAAATAGCCTCAAACCTATTTGAAGATTCCCTTTTAGAATAAATCCTAGGTATATTGCATGAGTAGATGAAGATATTTGGAAACTATGGGCTATCAATATTAACATCAAAATTAAATACAAGTGAATGTGTATTCCATGTCACAACTGGTTCAAAGCAAGATGAAAAACATAGAATTTGTGTAGATTATAGACAATTGAGAGTTATTACATTGAAGGTTTTTTCTATGTTCAATTTTTATGGGACTATTTTCAAGTCATTGTATAACCAAGGAATTGGATCTCAATATGTCATAAACTAGCATTGACCCATTTTAAACCTGGGTCTATCAAGTGCTGTGAGGGATCAGACATCTCTAGATGCAAACCTTTCCTCATGTTTTGGGCTAAAAAAAAGGTTTTCACCTCGAGATATTTGATCCCCCTCAGCGTTGATAGATCTAGGATAATATAATACTATATAACATATATATATGTCTCAGTGTGTCTTTTTCTTCTTTCCTCTTTCTGTCCCCTCCATTGTGTCTATCCTGCTCCCTCTCTCCTTCTCTCTCTCTGCCTCCCTCTCTTGCCCCTCTCTCTCTCTTTCTACCTCTCCCTCCCTCTCTTTGTCTCTCTCTACTTGTCTCTCTATTGCCTTTCCATCTATATTTATATCTCCCTCCATCTCTCTATCTCACACCCCCAAACACACATGCTCTCTCTCTCTCTCTCTCTCTCTCTCTCTCTCTCTATATATATATCCCTCCCGCTCTCTATGTCTCTCTATCTCTCTCTTCTTCCCTCTCTCCCCCGAACATCTATATCTCTATCTCACTTTGCGTCTCCTTTGTCTCTCTATATCACCCCCCAAACATACACACTCTCTCTCCATGTATATCTATCTCTCCCTCCCTCCCTCTTCCTCTCCTTCTCTCTCTCTCTTCCCTCCCATTCTTCTCTCTCCCTCACTCTCTCTCCATCTCTCCCTTGTCACCCTTCCTCTCTCTCTCCACCTTTCTCTTTTTGTGTTTTTCTTCTTCTCTTCGTATCTTGTTCTCTCTCTCTCTCAAGTCCTCTCTCTTTTCCTTTAACTCTCCCCCTTTCTCTCCCGCCTCCCTTTGTCTCTTCCACCCATCACTCTCACTCACGCAAAACCTCTCTCTCTCTCTCTCTCTTCCCTCCAACTCTCATTGTATCCCTCCCTATCTCCTCTCTCCCCTGCATTTCTATTTCTTGACCCTCTCTCTCTTTCCCTTTGATCCCTCTCTCTCTCTCTTCTCTCCTTCTCTCTCTCTTCCCTCCTCTCGTCACTCACTCTCTCTCCATATCTCCCTTGTAAGTCCCCCTCTCTCTCCACCTCTATCTCTCTATGCATTTTTCTTCTCTCTCTCTTTCCCTCCAATTCCATCTATCTCTCCCTCCCTCTCTCCTCCTCTTTGTCAAGTCATCTTTCTCTTCCTTCCTTTCCCGCCCCTAATCTCCCCTCCCCCTCTCTTTCTCTCTCTCTCTACCCTCCAACACTGTCGCTATCTCCCTCCTTCTCTCCTTTTCTATCCCCCCTTTTTTCCTCCCTCCATCTCTATGTTTCCCTCATTGTCATCCCATTCTCTCCCACTCTCTGTCTCTTCTCCTCTTCTCCACCTCTCCTCTCTCCCTCACTCTCTCTATCTCTCCCTTGTCACTTCCTCTCTCTCTACCTCTATCTCTCTATGTCTTTGTTCTTCCCTCCTCCCTCTATCTACTCCTTATTTCTCTTCTTCCCTCTCTCCTTCTCTCCTTCCACTCCTCTCTCTCTCTCTTCCCTCCAACTCTGTCACGATCTCGCTCCCTTTGTCCTTCTCCCACCTTCCCCCACCCCCCCTCTCTCTATCCATATGATGGACAATTGTCATTCTCTATAATCAATGATCAATGTAAGGTCTAATATATTTTACAACTTAATTCTTTTATTGTGAAATGAGTTATGGTTTTTGGGCATCTAGTAGTGACATGCCATGGTCTTGACTTGTGGTATTGTAACAAAACCTATTTACAAGTTAATAATATCCATGGTAAAGTGGGGGTGAATATCCATGTTAAGTTTCTTGTAATTATTAAGTTTTTATGTACTTAGTAATTAAATTTAAATATGGTTATGGAATCATTATTAATCCTTGCCAAGACAAGTCTCTAACAATCAATTTGTCTATTGATCACTATTAGTTTAATAACATTGACCAAACAAATTATAATTTTTAACTTTGATAATTAAATATTTATTTTTCAATATTATTAAAAAGATATTTTTCAAACATTTGAGTAGACCATAAGTTGAAGGTTTTATTGCAAGCTTTGCACAATCTAATGTCTTGTGGATAATTTCCGTACATATTTTATGTCATAATTTATGGATATGGGTGTAATATTCATGCATGATTTTTGGATATTTGTGTAGTGATTTTTTATTCTTAAGCTTTGGAGGAAGACCATCCAAAAATAAGATCCTTAAGAATAACTTATAATAAAGTAATCGATTTACCATCAATTACTTCCCACCGTAATTTAAGCATGCCTTTGCACAAAAATTGAATAGAAATACGATGTAAATAAATATGCTTACCAAGAATTACTTCCCACCATTATTTATGTTTTCCTCAATACTTATGTAGGAGTACAATTGTAAATGTGTAGACTTACTAGTAATTACTACACACCAAAATTTATGCAAGTTCTTCTACCTAGGCAATCAATTTAATTATCTACTTCACATCTCAATTTATTAGTTCTTACAGAAGCAAGAATATAAGATGTTTACATAAATATGCTTACCAAGAATTACTTCCCACCATTATTTATGTTTTCCTCAATACTTATGTAGGAGTACAATTGTAAATGTGTAGACTTACTAGTAATTACTACCTACCAAAATTTATGCAAGTTCTTCTACCTAGGCAATCAATTTAATTATATACTTCACATCTCAATTTATTAGTTCCTATAGAAGCAAGACTATAAGATGCCAAGAATTACTTCCCACCATTATTTATGTTTTCCTCAATACTTATGTAGGAGTACAATTGTAAATGTGTAGACTTACTAGTAATTACTACCCACCAAAATTTATGCAAGTTCTTCTACCTAGGCAATCAATTTAATTATCTACTTCACATCTCAATTTATTAGTTCTTACAGAAGCAAGAATATAAGATGTTTACATAAATATGCTTACCAAGAATTACTTCCCACCATTATTTATGTTTTCCTCAATACTTATGTAGGAGTACAATTGTAAATGTGTAGACTTACTAGTAATTACTACCTACCAAAATTTATGCAAGTTCTTCTACCCAGGCAATCAATTTAATTATCTACTTCACATCTCAATTTATTAGTTCCTATAGAAGCAAGACTATAAGATGTTTCATCAATCGACCACAATTAATTTAGCACTAACCAATGTAAGTTATAATTATTTATGCAGTTTTTCCCAAAGAATAATTTCTAACTTGGGTTGGAGATACTAAGTTTTCCTACCAAACAAAATTACAATATAACAATTTCAATTTTTATTATTTTATTAATTTAAATTTTTTTATTTATTAATTGAGCCTAGATATTTACACTCATTTACCGAGGCTACAATAACTCCCCCATAATGGGCTCTATATTGCTTTTAAAATTTTATTATTTTTTAATTGAGCCAACATATAAATGTTAAATGTTAAATTTTACAAACATTTATGCCTAAACATCTCCCCCTATATACTGAGTTGTAGAGAACCTAATGCAATAAATTAATGATATGCACTAGTAATAATGGTTTCTAATTATTCCTTGTACAATATTATGTTAGGTCCCTATACTACTAGTGCAACCCCTTATTGTTATTAGTGCAACCCCCTTATTCTATTATTGTGCCATATAGTCCCCATGTTGTTATTATTATGCCCCATAGAAGCCCACTATTGTTATTGTTGTGCTCTTACAATATTATCTTTATGTAGGCTCTAATTGTATTGGGACCCTTTAGACTCCTATATATATAAAGGAGGCCTTGTCATTTGTATCATCCAAGAATTGTTCATTTGTGTAATGTAAAGGAGGTTGCCCCCTCGAAGAGGCTTATTTTGAAGTCGTTGATCTATTTATTCTATCTTTTTGTGAGCTGGTTTCATAATATTTTGTATCAGAGTTGGTTTCATAACATATGGTATGCAACATGATATATCAAAATCACGAGACCAAGTGCAACAAATTTCACTCTCACAAAAGGTAACAGAAGCTAAGATGAATGGCGTGGAAGTTAGGATGGATGGAAAAGAAGCTAAGATGGATGGTATGAAAGAAATAATTGAAGATTAGAAGAAAGACATGGAAGGTTGGAAGGAAGGTTTGACAAAGTTGCTATAAGAAAGACTTCCTAATGGCGAAAATGTAGTAGAGGAAACTCATGATGAGAACAAAAGAAATGTTAATCATGATTTCATAGACTCTAACATTGTAACAAAGACCCAACACGTTCCAAAGATCAATATGAGGATGTTTGATGGCAAGGATTTCGTAACATGGATACTATAGATGGAGCAATATTTCAATCTTCATAATGTGCAAAACACACAAAAGGTACGTACTACATCTTTATATTTAGAACTGAATCAGTTTGTATGGTATAGAGGGCTTTGTTTTCGTAATTCACTTGTCACCGGGTCAATTTTCACGAAGGAAATGATAGCACATTATGAGGAAATAAAGAGAAACACCTTCTTTAGCCAATTTATAAATATAAAACAGAAGGGTTCAATGGCAAAGCACATTGAGGAATTTCAAAAATTGAATGTAAGGGTAAATGATATTCGAGAGAAGCAAAGGATTGATGTCTTCATAGGGACTTTAAAATATAACATCCAACATGAGGTTCACGTTTGGGAACCCGATTCATTGGAGAAGGCATACAGGTTGGCAAGAAAACTGGAAAGCTAAATTATGGCAACAAGAAAGTCTACCACCCACAACTATAAAGATGGAAATGTTGTTTCTCCTAGCCTTCCACAACCTACAAGGTTGATGCCACAATAACTGGAAGAAAAAAAGAGCAAAACAGATTTGTTACAGTTGTGATAGAGAATACATTAAAGGTCATAAGTGTGCTAAGAAGAAATTATTTTACATAGATTGCGAAGAGGAGGAAGAAAAAAATCAATAAATGTCAAAAGAAGAGGATATACACCGGGAACCAACCCTAGAGAAAGAAGAAATGAATCTCACCATGTCTTGTACTGCATTGGCATGAATTACTACTCAAACTCTCAAGATAGAAGGATATATCAGGAAGAAGAAGGTTCACGCAGTGAATAATTAGGAAGAAAATGATCAAGAAACATCAAAAGAAAAGGATACTCACCAGGAACCAACCCTAGAGAAAGAAGAAACGGACTTGACCATATCTTGTGATGCATTGGTAGGAATTACCACTCCTCAAACTCTCAAGATAGGACATATCAAGAAGAAAAAGGTTCAAGCAGTTAAATATCACATTGAGCATCAACAAGAAGTTCTCCAACTTTTAAAGGATAAGCTCACGTTGGTGCAGAATTGAATGAAACAACAAGCAGATCAATATTGCAACGAAAGAAGTTTTGATGTAGGTGACTGGGTATTTCTACGACTACAACCATACAAGAAAATGTCCCTCAAGCAAGCTAAAAAGGATAATAAATGATCACCAAAGTATTATGGCCCGTACAAGGTGTTACAAAAGATTGGTACTATGGAATACCAATTGGAGCTTCCTACATCTTTTGAAGTGCACCCAATTTTCCATGTTTCATGCTTAAAGAAGGTTATAGGTGAGAAAATCCTAGTTCAAACAATATTGCCAGAACTTGACGAGGAAGGAAAAATCATATTGGAACTGGAAGCAGTCACAAAAATAAGAAATCGACAACTACGAAGTCAATCAATTTTAGAGCATCTCATCAAGTGGAAGAAATTACCCGCTGAAGATTCCACACGGGAGGATGCAAAGTTTATATAGAAGTATCCATAACTACTCAAGCATTGAGGACAACACTTTTTGAAAGAGAGGGGCATGTTAGGTCCCTATACTACTAGTGTAACCCCTTATTAATATTAGTACAACCCCCTTATTCTATTATTGTGCCCATATAGTCCTCATGTTGTTATTATTATGCTCCATAGAAGCCCACTATTGTTATTGTTGTGCCCCTACAATATTATTGTTATGTAGGCTCTGATTGTATTGGGCCCCTTTAGACTCTTATATATATAAAGGAGGTCTTGTCATTTGTATCATCCAAGAATTGTTCATTTGTGTAATGTAAAGGAGGTTGCCCCCTTGAAGAGGCTTATTTTGAAGTTGTTGATTTATCTATTCTATATTTTTGTGAGATGGTTTCATAACATATTCATAGATTTTTCTACAATTATCAAATCAATTTTTTCTTCACTTGCATTCTAATTGGTCTTCCATACTTGATATTTTCGAAATATCCAAATTTATGGTTAAGCCATTTTATAGTTGTTACCTTTTCAATGTGGAACTTTAAAATCTAAAAATGAAAATCCAATCACCAGCAAAGGCATTTTCTATTGAGTTGCTAGTTTGGCATGCATCATCAGCTATCCATTATTGGTCTTTGTATCAACTAACATCTCCTTGCCATATCTCCTTTTCTTATCACCATCTAGTTTCTTTCTCCACTTTGTTTTCAAACTATCACCAAAACATCAATTTAATTCTTTCACTTTGCCTAAAGAGTTCAAATATTTTGTATTTTTGTATTAGGTTTCCAAAATTGCATCATACTCAATCCCCTGTTTATACTTTACAAATTTTAAGGGACTATGATATCATAATTCTCCATCCACTTATGCAAGATCCTACTATCTTAAAGGTTCACACATATTCATTCTCTGTCCTTGCTTCTTATATTTAGACCTTGCCATTCTTCATTAACGATTTGATTATTCAAATCAATGCAATAAAGCTTTGTTCATTTTAATTGTTTATTATTTTTTTTATCAATGATTAATTGTGTATGCATTTAGAACTTGAATCATCCCAATAAATTGGAGATATAATGATACATTGTTTATCAAAGTCACCAAAATGCCTATAATGAGATTCTACTGTATGATCTTAATATTTTTCCTTTACATCGATCTACTAACATGCTCACTTTGGGTTGCCATATTGAGTGGAAATTAAGACAATTACAAGACTACCTTTCCCGACTATTGTTTGAAGTTTTAAAAGAAAATATTCATTCTAGATCCAACATTAGTGATCGTAATTTTCACAAGAATGTCATATTAATTCCAACTTGGTTGTGTTCATCACTTCCTTCTAAATGGTCTCCCCATAAAACCACATTTTATGATGATAATATTTTGTGTTGTTCTATTTAAAGTTTTGGTCAACTTGGGTATCTTATTTACAAGTGTGTCAATTATTGTAGGAAGTTCATCTTGCAACACTTAACATGCAGGGGAATTTTAAACAATACTAGTTTACATCTTCCTTCTGCTTATTGATATTTTGTGTTGTTAGCGTGCAATATATAATGTATCTAGCTTTCTTAATTTCTTTATGGATGTTTATTATCTTTGTTTTGTTCATATTTCTTTGACAAACATGTCAAGAGGGATTGCACTATGAAGTGCACACTCACAACAAAAAATGACAATAATCTAAAGAAAGATGTAAAACAAGATTCTTTAATTTACCCTACATGTTAAGCATTACCACATAGGTATTATGAGTAACTATTCCCATAAAATTGCTTGAAACTCACATTTAATGTCATTCCTTGGATAAATGTCATTTGGATGGGGTGGACCACAACTGAAATGTACCCTAGTCAATGAATTGATCTTCTTATTGACCTTAATATTGAAGTACGTACTTGCCCATGGTTATTTTTTTAACATTGGGATTTGCATAAAACAACAAATATTATTTGTTGTGATAGTAAAGGGTCCTTGTAAATTTTAGCTTATAGAAGGTTCACATCTATGGGTGTATGTTTGGGGAAATTCTTTCTATGTAGTGTATCAAGCTTCTTAATTGTCTTCTTGGCTTTTATTGTCTTTGTTTTGTTCCAATTGATTTGAGAAGCATACTCTAAGGAATGTCACCATATATGTGTTATAATGATGGGGTAACTATTCCACCAAATTGTGTGAAGCTTGGGGTAGACCACAACTAGAATGGAACCCTAGTTGACGACTTAATACTTTGTTTACCTTAACAATGAAAAAAGTATTTCTTGGTGGTCTCTTTTCTTAACATTAGGATTTACATACTAATTCAAATGTTTACTCCTAATGATAGTAAAGGGATCCTTGTAAATTTTAGTCTATACAAATTTTGCACCTATGCTTATATGCTTGGGGAAAATATTATTACCAATCATTAATAGCACACTACTTGAACAATAAAATACTTCCATTCTACCAAGAGACTAATGCTAATATTATTGGAAGAGATGCAAAATTTCGTCAAGGCATATATAAGTTGGTATCATTGTAGAAGGGTAGCATTTTGCTATCTTCCTACGCAAGTAGAGAAAACATATGTGATGTACAACCTATGTGTAGATTTCCAAAATATATTTTATGACAAATATTATAGTTACAGAGGTAAATTTTTTGCATTCAAACCCTTTTTAGGTAATTTTATAAAGGTCTTAATTCATCTTATTCACCATATAAAGCGAAGAGTATGAAATGTTCTTACTTAGACACTCCTTGCATATTTATCACGACACTAATGATTTTCAATTAAGGTAGCACACCAATTTAAATGAGATGTGTACATAGCTACAACACTATATTGTATCTACAAAAAAAACCTTCTTTGTAAATGGACACCCCTAGAAAACATGCTTAACATCTTCTAGTTTTTCATAATCACTATCATTTCCATATATAAAGCTTGATCTATGGAACCTCTTCACAGTAGTGAGTACATTTACAAAATCAACTAGGAAAGGAGTTTCATTTTGAAAAAGATACCTTGACCACCCAAATAACATGCACATTTTAGCCTTTTCATCATCAATGTTAAAATTTTGTCCTTTATTGTTTCCTTTGTAAAATATTGGACTACCATATTCTCATATGGTTGAAGTGTCTTGTATACTAAAAAATGGGTCTTGTAACTTCAAATCTATTCAATCCAATTTTTATAAAGAGCTGAATCTAACCCAATCTTACTCTTCTCTTATTTGAGAATGGCTTCACAAATATCTCGAAAGTCAACTTTATCTCTTCCTAATAGCTTGTCTTTAAGAAAAAACATTTCACTTCAAATAATCTTGTTTATGGAAGTTGTAGATCCCCTTCCACTAATTAAGCCACAACGTCCCCCAAATCTATTTGTAGAAATTTGATAGAAATTTCTACTGCTCAAGATTTCAAACTAAAAAACAAGAGACGTAATCCTACTCTACTGATATGTGAAGTGAAATTCAAAATTTAGAACAACATGCATAGACATGCAATAATAAAAACCACAAATAGATAGTGATTTCTAGGGAAACTGAATTGGGGAAAACCCCTAAAGCCTATTTGTATTAATCAATTGAATTGCGAAACTATTACAATTGCTAGCTCCAACTCTGAGCTCAACCTACAAAAGAATAATTGTTCTATTTTCTCAATAAAAAACTCTGGAAAAACACTTAGCCAAATATTTACTCATGAAGCCTCCTATTTCCTTGCACAAATCACGAGGAAATTAACCCCTATTATTTAGGAATTTTCTCCAAATTGATTACATAATTCCCAAGGATTGATCTACTGAATCATGCAACGCATGTACACTCAAAACTAGTCTACATTGATGCTACACTGCCTTGTCATTTTCATTTCAGTTGAGGAACTCAAATTCTCTGCATGCACTAGCTATTTTGGGCTAATTGATTAGTTAACTGACAAATATTTGGGTTAGATTGTTTTCCCACTGCATAACTGACCTTCAACTGACTATATCAATAGTTAGAGGTCAGTTAACTGAAAACAACTAAAAAATAACTGAACTGGATTACTGAAATTTAGCAATCACACATTCATAACTAAAATCTAAGCCCTCAAACTTGAATTTACTGAGTTAACTGAGTGATAAGAGCCATGTCACACTAGTTAACTCCCTCCAAGTTGTCCTACTGATGTGGAAATTCAATTTACTCAATTTGATTAAGGCTAAAGTTAAACCGAGCCTTTCTTGCTACATTGTTTAACACTCCATCTTAGCAAAAAAGGGATTTTTCACCACCCCTATCCTGAACCTATGGAATTCAAATTTACCTCTTGAAAATGCCTTTATCAAGATGTCAACATCTTGCTCCTCAGTTGGAATGTACTGTAGCATCATAATTCTCCTCTGCACACAGTCCCACAAATGATGAAATTGGATATCAATGTGCTTGGAACTATCATGAAATACCAAATTCATAATGAGCTTAATGCAAATCTAATTATCACAATATATCATTGTTAGATCCATCTCTTGACTAAAAATACCCACAAGTATTTTAATCATCCATATGGTCTCACATGTTTCTTGACTTGCAACCATGTATTAAACCTTTGTTGAGCTGAGCGCCACAAACATTTGCTTCCTTCTGTGCCAGGAAATAGTTGTGGACCCAACACTGAAGATAACACCTTGAGTAGTTTTCATGTTTGATGGACTCCCTGCCCAATATATATTGGTGAAGCCTTGGAGCTTCACTCCCTCTATCCTTTACTATAATCTATTAGAAAATCATATATTACGGAGCAATGGAACACATAAAATATTGCAAAAATATAAACACAAAAAACACATAAAACAAGACAGACACAGATATACATGGTTCACCCAGTTTTGGTTACATCCACCCCGAACAGCCAGTCCTTCCTTTCTATTATCTAGCAAAATGAAGAGACACAACCTACAGCAGATCCGCTGTAATATCCTCTGTTTTCTCTCACAGTCTCACCTCTCTGCTTCTTGCTCGGAGAATACACATCTATTACACAACCTCAAATACAATGCCCTCATACAAAGAGAGGGGTTGCCTTCTAGGGAAAAAAACCCTAAACTAAGCATAAGTTCTACCGTCAGATCATCCGCCTAATGAACGACCGAGATTGACTAGAAATTACTATACTTTTACAAGGCAATTTTACATATGTTTTTAGCTTCGGGGGTGTTGCCCTTGAAACCCCAACCAGGGGTCCGCTGGCCCCCGGACCCCCCAACAGGAGGGGATCGCCCCCCCCGAACCCCCGCAGGGGGGACAAGTCCCCCCCCGCACCCCCTCGCATGGTGGGGTGTACAAACTTCCTGGGGTATACATCCGGCTGAAACAAAGGCCTATAAACAATCATGCTCCATACTCAACAATCTCCCACTTGGAGAATGATTGTAGCAACTCCACCACTACTTCATTTGTTGGACAATGACTCCTCTTTGGACCTGGCTGTTTCTCATCTTCATCGTCATCCTTGAAGACCAATTGAAACTGAGCATACTCTCAGTTTCTCCCTTATTACAACTTTTGTTAGCATATTTGCAGGATTCTAGCTAGTGCGTATCTTTTCCAGCTTCAACTCTCCATCTTCCAACACTGATCGTATGAAATGGTACTTAAGCTGTATGTGTTTAGTCCTGGAATGAAATGCTAAGTTCTTTGCAAGATGAATGGCACTTTGGCTATCACTGTATAACGTGCCCATATAAGGCTCCTTACCCAATTCACCCATAAACCTTTGTAACCAAATCATTTCTTTACTAGCCTCTGTAGCAACAACATACTCTGCTTCTGTTGTTGAAAGTGCAACAACACTTTGGATTTTTGAAACCCAACTGGCAGCTGTTCCACCAACAGTAAATACATATCCTGTAGTGCTCCTCCTGTTATCTCTGTCACTTGCCATATTTGCATCAACATATCCCTGTAGAGAAATGTTTGAACCACCAAAGCATAATGCTTGATTTGTGGTACCTTTCAAATATCTGAGAATCCATTTAACTGCCATCCAATGTTCCTTTCTTGGATTGTTCATGTACCTTCTTACAACTCCCACTACATGTGCAATATCAGGCCTTGTGCAGACCATTGCATACATTAAGCTTCCAATTGGTGATGCATAAGGAACTTTAGACATATAATCCATGTCTTCTTGGGTCTTTGAGCACATTTCCTTACTAAGTTTGAAATGGCTAGCAAAAGGTGTACTAATTGGTTTTGCATTGTGCATATTAAATCTTTTCAACACCTTTTGTATGTACTCATTCTGAGACAATGTTAATTTGCGATTTTTCCTGTCTCTAGTTATTCTCATACCAAGGATTTGTTTTGCAACTCCCAAATCCTACATTGCAAATGAATTTTCTAGTTTTCTTTTGAGCACATTTATTTCCTGCATGTTAGACCCTGCAACAAGCATGTCATCCACATACAATAACAATATAATATAGTTGCCATCATTTTTCTTTTTCAGATAAACACAATGATCAGAGTGACATCTAGTATAACCTTGTTTAGACATAAACTTGTCAAATTTTAGATACCACTGCCTTGGAGCCTGTTTTAAGCCATACAAGCTCTTCTTCAACCTGCACACAAGTTTCTCCTTCCCTTTCACTTCATATCCTTTTGGCTGCTGCATATATATCTCTTCCTCCAAATCCCCATGGAGAAAGGTTGTCTTTACATCTAACTGCTCAAGATGCAAATCTTCAACTGCTACTAGACTTAAAATAGTTCTGATTGAAGTCATTTTAACAATAGGAGAAAATGTTTCATCAAAATCAATACCTTTCTTCTATGCAAACCCCTTCACCACAAGTCTAGCTTTGTACCTCTGTTTTCCTCCATCTTCTTCCTTCAGCCTGTAAACCCATTTATTCTTCAATTTAGTTTTTCCTATAGGCAACCTGACTAAGTCCCAAGACTGGTTATGCATTAAGGAGTCCATCTCTTTTTCCATGGCTACCTCCCACTTCTTCCCGCTTTCAACCTGCATTGCTTCTTCATAACATTTGGGTTCACCAGAATCAATCAACAATAAATAATATAATGAAGGAGAGTATCGTTCAGGGGGTATACTTATCCTGGTAGATCTTCTAACACCACTTTCAGGTGTTTGGGGTGCCTGTTGTTTTTGTGGTGGTTGCTTTTGTTGTGGTTGTTGATTATTATTTTCAGTGATTTCATCAAGAACTGCGTATTCCTTGTTTTCTTTTTCCTTTTTTTTTTTTTTTTCCTACAACTGATTCTTATACAAGACCTTTTCATTGAATATTACATCTCTGCTCCTAATGATTTTGTGATTTTCATAATCATATAGGCAATAACCAAAATCATTAACACCATATCCAATAAAGGTACATTTCTTTGACTTTGCTTCAAGCTTTGTTCTATTTTCTTTATCAATATGTACAAAGGCTTCACAACGAAAAGGCTTTAAAATAGAGTAGTTTACCTTTTTACCTGTCCATGCTTCCTCTGGAACACCACCATCCAAGGAACTTGAAGGCCCTCTGTTTATTAGATAAACAGCAGTATCTACAGCATCTGCCCAAAACTGTAAAGGCAATCCTGTATGCAATCTCATGCACCTTGCACG
>APFE030901669.1:35246-61378 GCA_000404065.3 Pinus taeda | reverse complement strand
CTAACTGCCCTGTTGAAATTAGATTTTTCTTTACATCTGGAACATGCCTTACCTCCTTTAGTAGCCATTGGTTTCCATTCTACTGTTTTACAGGAACCTTACCCATTCCAACAATTTTACAGGGTTTATCATCACCCAAATGAGCTTGTCCAAAATCTCCTTGAACATAGTCATGAAAGTATTTCTTATCGTGTTGCATGGAATGGCCCCTAAATCGATACCACCAGGATCAGTAATATTTTCAAAAGAAAGAATCAAAGCATCTTATAACACCTCACCTGTCACATTTGCTTCATGATTGTTTTCTTGCTGTTCATCTCCTTCTTTTCCCTTCCGAGATCTACAGTCTTTCTTTAGGTGTCCTTTCTTTCCACATTTCCAGCACACTATCCCCGATCTAGACTTGGATCTGCCTTTTCTTGATTTACTGCGATATCATGAGCTCTTTCGTCTTTCCATTTTTCTTCCCCTAGACTCTGCACTTAAAGCATTACCCGATGTCTCACCGGAGCTTTTCCGTCGCATTTCCTTGCTAAGGATAGCACCAACAACATCATAAAACTTTAAAGTACTAGATCCAGAAATAGAGTTACTATTGGCCATTACTAAACCATTCCAACTTTCTGGCAATGAGCACAAGAATAACAAACCTCTAACTTCATCATCAAAGTTTACCCCTATAGAACTTAATTGACTTGTAACAGTATTAAAATCATTTAAATGGTTTGCAATAGATCCACCTTCCGACATCTTCATATTAAATAACTGTTTCATAAGAAATACCTTGTTTGAGGCCGAGGGTTTTTCATATAGTTTCTCCAACGCCTTAATCAAACCCTCTTTCGTTGTTTCCTTCGAAATGTTGAAGGTGACCGACATTGCGGGGCACAACCATATTGTTCCGAGTGCCTTTCTATTGAGAAGGTTCCATTCTTCATCTGTCATACCCATCGACATCTTTGTTTTTCCGCGCAATGGTAGGTATAGATCTTTCTGGTACAGATAATCTTCCATCTGCATCTTCCACAGCGATAAGTTTTGGCCGTTAAATTTCTCGACACTAAACTTACCATCCTCCTCCATTTCTCCCACTCGAACGAGGAACCATTCCTTCCTGCGAGTTTATCATCCAAATAGACCTTCGGCTCTGATACCAGTTGTTAGAAAATTATATATTACGGAGCAATGGAACACATAAAATATTGAAAAAATATAAACACAGAAAACACATAAAACAAGAGATACACAGATATACATGGTTCACCCAGTTTGAGCTACGTCCACCCTGAACAGCCAATCCTTCCTTTCTATTATCCAACAAAATGAAGAGACACAACCTACAGTAGATCCACTGTAATATTCTCTATTTTCTCTCACAGTCTCACCTCTCTGCTTCTTGCTTGGAGAATACACATCTATTACACAGCCTCAAATACAATGCCCTCATTCAAAGAGAAGGGTTTCCTTCTAGGGGAAAAGACCCTAAACTAAACATAAGTTCTACCGTCAGATCATCCGCCTAATGAACGATCTAGATTGACTAGAAATTACTATACTTTTATAAGGCAATTTTACATTTGTTTTTAGCTTCGGGGGCGTTGCCCCCGAAACCCCCACCAGGGGATCACTAGCCCCCGGACCCCCCAGTTGGGGGGGGATCGGCCCCCCCGAACCCCCGCGGGGAGGGGGGGGGGGGACAAGTCCCCCCCGCACCCCCCCACGTGGAGGGGTGTACAAACTTCCTGGGGTATACATCCGGTTGAAATAAAGACCTCTAAAAAATCATGCTCCATACTCAACATAATCCATACTCGGTAGTGCCTATGAGGTACTATAACACATGCTTTAACACCTTCCAATACAACTTTGTAGGCCTCACCATTTCTTGACTCAACTAGTTTACTGCGTAGAATATGTCAAGTCATGTGTTCCCAACACACATCAAAGGCCCTACAAGTTTCTTGTAAATGGTAGCATCAACCTCTTCACCTGAAGTGGCATTCTCCTTCCTCCAATTTGTAGCTAGAGGTATGTCCATGGGCTTGCAACTCTCCGTGTGAAATCTATGAAGTATTTCAGAGGTATACTTCCCCTGAGACACAAAAAATTCACCCTCACCTTGCCATACTTCCAACCTGAGGAAGTAATTCATTAGGCCCATGTATTTCATCTCAAATTCCCTTGCAAGATCCTCTTTGCAAGAGCGGATCAACTGCTCATCACTTGTCAATAGTAAATCATCAACATACAAAACAATAAAAATAAACTTACCATCTACCATAATGTGCTAGAGGTTCACATCTACTTCACTTTTGATGAAGCATAATCCACTGAGATAACTGTTGATCTGAGTGTACCATGCTTGTGGTGCCCGTTTGAGACCACACAATGCTCTCTTCTGTTTTCACACATGTGACTCCTGATCATGTCTCAAATCCTTCTGGATACTCTATGCAAATTTCCTCCTCAACAACACCATTGAGAAAGGCGCTCTTCAAATCCATCTAGTATATTTTCCACCCCATCTGCACAACCAAATCTAGAATGGATCTAATTGAGGAATATCTTGCAACTGGTGCAAAAGTTTCCTCATAGTCCACTCCCTCTATTTTAGAAAATCATTTGAAAACAAATATTACCTTGTACTTCTCGATGCTCCTGTCTGCTTCATGCTTCGCTTTGTAGATCCATCTGGAACCAACCATTGATTTGCCTTCTGGTCTCAGAACCACCTCCCATACATTGTTATTCATGATGGATTCGTATTCTTCCACCATGGAATCAACCCAAATAGGTTGAGAAATTTCTTCCTCAAATAAGGAAGGCTTTGTCTCAGTGAGATTTGTCATGAGAGCCATGTAACTAGTGTACCTATTAGGTGACCTCCCCTGTAGTCACTATGATGTGGAGGCTCCCACATTCTCTCTTGCATCCTACAACAATATATCAACTTCTCTGGTTCTCTTTCTCCCCTCTCTAGAAGATTATGGTTGAGTTGGTGCCTCCACTTTGCCTCTTATTTACTCCACTACATGTGGCTACTCCACAACTTCCTGAGGCTCATCCTAAGTGGAGCTAGAAGCTCCTACTTTGGTGGGATACTCAACTCTCATTTTAGAGAGCATATCATGGCCTTCTCGTCATCAAACTTCACATCTCTCCTCACAGATGTCATCCTTAGTGAAGGTAAATACACCTAGTAATTGTGTGGAGTTTCGGTGTATCCTACAAAAAATCCCAACTCTATTGTAGGCTCAAGTTTCTTCCTCAAATCCGTGGAGACATGTCAATAAAGTGAACCTCCAAAAATTCTGAAATGAGAAACATTAGGCTTTCTCCAAGAGAAAGCTTCCTTTGGTATGATCAAACCAAATATTCTACGAGGACTGTGGTTTTTCAAGTAGACTGTTGTGTTGCATGCTTCTACCCATAGATGCAATGACAACCCTTGATCATACAACATGACCCTTGCTACTCCCAATATGCTCTCGTTCTTCCTCTCAACTACCCTATTCTGTTATGGTTTATGGGGCATTGTAAGTTCTCTTCGAATACCTTCTTTCACACAAAAATCCTTGAAGGCATGAAAAAAAAATTCACCTCCATTGTTGCTCATGAGAGCCTTGACCTTGTTCCAAGTATCATTCCCAACTAATTCATTGAATTCAAAAAACTTGGAAAAAACCTCAACCTTCTTCTGCATGAAGAAGATCCAACATTTTCTCAAGAAATCATCAATAAAAATAACACAGTGCTTATGTTTTACTGTGGAGGTTGTATAAAAGGGTCCACAAACATCAGAGTGGAATCGCTCCAAGATTGCATCTGCTCTACACTCTTGGCCATGGAAAGTGGATGTAACACTTCCCCAATGTGCAGCCCTTGCAGACATCCTATTGGTCAAGGGAGCCTTTAGGGAGACCGGTGGCGATTTTGTACATGGTCTTTAAGGTATCATGGTGTAGATGACCCAATCGATTGTGTCAGAGTTCTCTAACATCTATACTATGCACTTTATCAGCCTTGTTTCTCAATGCAACATAATCTCCCACCTCATGTTTGTATAAGTTCTTAACTTGAACCTCGATTTTCTTCACCTGCCCAGTGGCTATGTGTCTCAAAAAGGATTTCCATTTACTGAAAATAACATCATAGCCACAACCCTCCAAAACTGCTATAGAGATCAGGTTCTTTTTTAGCCTAGGTACAAACATAACATCTTTGAGGTGAATAGGAGAGGCTTTCTCCCTCTTAAAGGTGACAATACCAATACCTGTAGCATTGTGCCTCCCATCATCCCCCATTTTGATATGAATATGGAGATCCTTATCCTTTTGATATTAAAAAAATCTTTGCACCTTGTCATATGGAACGATGCTTGGAATCAAGGTACCACACACTCTCCATAACAATATTGGCCATGCAAGTTATTAGGGTGAAGTCTAATTTGAATTGTGAAGTTAGTGCTTCACCTCTTGCTCCTCCTAAAGGCTTCTTGGAAGACTTATTATTTAGAATTTTTTTGTCTCCTATTTCCTTATTCAAATCTTGAGAAATTAGCCCCTATTATTTAGGAATTTTCTCCAAAATGATTTCACAATTCCCAAGGATTGATCTCCTAATCCATGCAACACCTGTATAGTCAAAACTAATCTACACTAATGTTACACTGCCTTATCATCTCCACTTTAGCACTCAAATTATTTGCATGCAATAGCTAATTTGGGCTGATTGATTAGTTAACTGGTAGATCTTTGAGTTAGACTATTGTCCCATTTCACAACTAACCTTCAGCTAACTCTGTCAATAGTTAGATGTCAATTAACTGAATAAAATTGAAAATAACTGATGTGGATTACTAAAATTTAGCAATCACACATGCATAACTGAACTCCAAGCCCTTTAACTTGAATTTACTGAGCTAACTGAGTGACAAGAGCCATGTCACACTAGTTCACTGCCTCCAAGTTGTCCTGCTAATGTGGAAATTTGATTTACTCAATTTGACTAAGGCTAAAGTCAAATTGAACCTTTCTTGCTACATTTTTTAACACTGTTTAACATGTCCAAATATCATTTGTTGGTTTTGATGTACAACACTATCATTACAATTTTAGGTTCCTCCTATGACACATGAGGCCTCTTTTCAGATTTCTAACAACTACTTTTCAACTTTTCAAAATTCTCTTCATTATAGAGTATCCTCTATGCTGAAATTTTCTCACACAAGTGATGATGTCATGCATGTTGAAGAGATTCTTAATACTCTTTTTATGCCTAGTTTATTCTATCTTGTGTTTAAGGATAAGACAAGTAGTGAGAGTCAAGAGGTGAAAGTGGATAATTCATCTTGGCCTGAGTGCTACAAAAGCTTCAAGTGAAATCTCTAGAGTTATAAAATTGTTGAATGTCTCCTATCCAAAATTTATCTTGAACTTAAACAAAATTTCCATTGAGATTTGAGTGATAAGAACATGAGAACTGCTAAAAAATTGTGTTGCTAGCATGCCTCTACACCCAAACTTCTTCTAGTTCATGTGGACCTTTTTTTTTTTTTTTTTTGCCAAAAGAATTTTGTTATAGAAACCACACTTTATTGTTGTAATTCCATGCAATCCTACAATATTTTAGCGGAATTCTACCATTTGTTTTTGAAAATTGATGCTTCATGCCAATTTTATGTATCCCCTATAAACTATCTGAAATTTCATTGTTGTTATTTTGGTGTCTGTTGAAATGTGTGTTGAATTTTTATAAATTTCAAAAGAATTAATAATATTCTTAAACTCTTCAATATTTTCCTACAATTATTTTCTCCAAAGCAACAAAATAATTCTCCTCGATGGCTTCCAACCCTATGAACCTAATGAGATTCAAGGGCCCCTTTATTCACTAGCTTCATCAAATTGAAAAAATAGAAATATAATGCTTCTTCCTTTGATCCAAAATAGGTCAAAATCTAACAAAATCCCAAATACAAAGCACTACATATGAAGGGTCCAATATCTACATAAACTTAAGTTGATAGTTGTTTTTGGCTTCACTTAGATGAATAGAGATAAAAGTAAAATAAATAAATAATAATAATCACAAGCATAAATTGATACGATTTGGGATAGGGAAAATTTTAGGGGCTAAATTTTGTAGATGGGTTAATTTTTTATTTATTTTTTTCCAAAATTAAGATCCACCAATTTCCATTTTTTTTTAAAAAATACTCACCCAAATTCTATAGGATAAAATTATTTTACTTAAAAATCATTTTTTTTATAAGAAGACTATATAAAATCAATTCGAAATTATAATATTTTTATAAAAATATTGCCAAACATTTTACTGTTTTCATGTTACAAAATAGTAAGATTCACTAAGGTGTCTAAGCTTTAAAACAAACTGCATTCTTATGATTTTCCCTAATATGGGCTATAAACCATCACTGAAACTTATGTTTCAATGTGTTTTAGATGGATCTCTTGCCGCAATGTACATGAGTTTTCAATGTTAGCCAACTCATGTTATTAGCCTTTAGACTTAGAGCAAGAGGTTCTAATTACATATTTCAAGAGAACCATTCTACATTTTTATCCTCTTTTAACAAATGACACTTTCCAAATTGTGTTAATTTCTATGTTTCATTATCTTTGAAATAAACTAAATCTCTTTTCTCTTACCTGTCTGTGGCAAACTTTCCAAGTTGCGTACAAAATTAAATCTAAATTTCATATGCCAACTAAGCAAAGTCAACAATCCTCTCCAAAAAAGGGTTTCCCACCTTTCTTTAATATCACCTTTTCTACTAGCAATGTGAAGATGAATTATTGTGCCTAGCATAGAATTATGATCACAATGAGGGATGCAAAACATCACGGTTAAGAGGGAAATAGGTTTCGTTGAAAAACATGAAATAGAAGAGTTGAAATTCATAAAAAAAATCGGGCATTAGTGTTAATAATATGATCTCCTCAAACCCTCAAACTCTTGGTTGATTCCCATGAACAAATATTTTTTGATAACAAAAATGAATCTCTCTTCACTCATAATTTGTTCAATCCAACAATAATTGGCATAATTAATCATGGAAAATCACAATCAAAAGAACCTAGTTTCTCAATAACTAGTGGATACACATATCAATGTGAGTGGGTTATACCTATAAGTAAGAAACCTCTTTTACGACAAAATATTACATTGATATTGTTGAATATGGTGCTACAAATTTGGATTATTGTGACCAACTTCTTGACACTTCCTGTTAGTAAAATTACAATGGAGTATATGATGGTTTGTGAAATATCAACTCTATACTAATATGATAATGCCTACAAACTTATCACATTTTCTCTTATTTCCCTACCATCTAAAGGGTCAATTAACAAGTAAGTCAACATCCTTAAGTTTAAATCCATTTGTGATAGATTATCATGTTCACCCCTTGAAACCTATAATAACTGTCTTCATAGCACTCACACTTCAAATGTAGGTGCACTTCCAAGCACTAATTCAAAAATTTGATACTCATCTTTCTTTTGGAAATGATTCACTCAAATACTTTCGTATGCACATTAGTTACAATGAAGATTGAATTAGGCCATTCCAAGCCCAATATTTTGATTCCCATTAACCAAGTACATGGAAATCACATCTTTTTAAATTTAGTAATTCAAGAGTGGCATTAAACAATTCCCTTCCAGCTAACCATTACAATCAAACAATATAGGCCATCCTTGGTCCATGGATTCTACTTTCATAATATATATTATTTGAGGCACATGTAGCCACATGTGATTATCTAGTGAACCTTGTTGAAACCTAATTTGCTAGGGTTAAGGTATATTCTACTATTCACTTGAGAAAGAATATGAAAAGTCATAAATGAATAGGAACAATCAAGTGTCCATCTATGACCCACATATATGATATTTAACTTTGAGCTCCTTCAAACCCTCAACCATCATGGATCGAATCTTGTGTACACAACTTGACATGATTGTATCTACATACTTAGAGTCATGGAGTTGGCTAAGAAAACTTTTCTCTCTTCTTATTTACTCTTTTTGTTAATGTAGTGAGTGTGGAACCCCAATAAGCCTAAAAATACAACTCGCAACCATCACTCCCTCATGTAAACACAAGATTCTTGAACAATGCCTCAGGCCTTGAAATGTGAGAGAGTTTCGAAATGAGGGTATGAACCAAAGAGTAGCCAACACAATATTATTTTAAAAGGAGAAAACCAAGTTCACTTTGTGTCAAACACATGGCTCAAGGATTACTTGGAACTATGATCATTGGGAGGTACGTGGTAAGATTCTTAATGGAGGTCTCTTCTAATTAAATTATGTTGAATATGTAATTACCATCATCTACTAACACCTATTTCAAACCTCTTTGGGTTTGAATCATCATTGAAGCCCCGATATGATTTGTTGGTAGTGTTTTCCAAATTATTAAGATAGTGACATGTTTGGGTAAGGGATTTAATAAATGTCCACTAAATTTTTCGTAATAGCTATGTTGGGAAAGGGAAGACTCCAATATTGATTATTTCTCCAAGTACCCATTACTCTTCTGGCTATAGATATGCTTTGTATAGATTCTATTTCCACTATAATTAGCTTTCTTTATTCAATATTAATTCATTAGATACAACCTTATAGTTGAATTTCAAATAGTATTTATGTAAGTTTGTTTGTATTCTTTTGAAATTAAGCTAAATTTGATTGTAAAAGTGTGCATTTACAGTAGAGGAAAATGGCCTCCATTTTTTTATATTGAATTTTTGAGTTTTATTGTTAAAGGGTGGAGTTTCAAGAACCCATTTGAGTTTTAAGTTAGTCTTTAAATAGCTTGAATTGATGAATTATTAGAGTTATTGAATAGTCTAATACTCTCTACTATCAACGATATAATTGTGATCGACAACATAACTTGCACTAGTTTTCTAACTTGTTCACAAGATTCTAAGGGAAAAATAAAATTTCTTCAAATTTTATCACACCTCTAACAAGATGAAATACAACAAAAGAATCGACATTATGAACTAGTCCTTGTTCATAAGAATTCTCTTTTTGAGGTTGAGAATTACTCCTATCAACAACTAACACACGATTAAATTAGTGACACCACTTCCAAAGTAGATTCAAATAAAGATGCAGTTTGTCATAAACAAGTTTTTATTGCACTTTCCAAGTCCATCATTAGACCTTGTAAGTAAATAATCAAAACAAGTTGAAAACAGGTCTTGGATACAAAAAGGAAGTTACCTTTCACATTGTAAATTATTCCAAACCAATCTAGTTCTAGAGTGTTGGATTCCTTCAAGAAAATCCATTTTCACTTGCTCCAATTCAAAGATCAGATTCCTCAATCAAACATTGTCATGGAGTTGGCCACGTGGTGTATCAATGTTTTGATCTTCAATATCCATGTGGATATCGATGGCAACTTACCTCTTCCATCGTCTTAATGGTTTTGTATCTTCTTGGAAGTTAAACTATGATTTTTGGGTCCCAAAATTTCAAAGCCATCTTGAGGCTCTAAATGATGTTTATTGGAATTAGAAAGACTAAGTATTGCCACATCATACCTTGGCCGTAGTAACAATTGTTGTTCTTAAATAGTTCTTTCCAAAAAGCTATCATGTGCCCCAAATAGATATTGTATGCAAAAGTTACACCCATGGGAATTTGAAGTATTGACTAACCACCTTGAGGCCTTCAAAACTTTTGGCATTTCATATTATAGAGTTAAAAAGTTGTATTTCTTGGATGGTTCTTTCAAACGAGCTATCATGTGCACCAAATAGATATTTTATGCAAACATTATGCCCCCATGAAGTTTATGTACCAACTAACCACCTCAAGCCTACGGACCTTTTGGCATTTCATCTTCTAGAGTTATGGTTGTGGACCTCTAGGGTTATTTATTCATGTTAAAAGGTCATGCTTTTATCCTCTTGTAATAGATTTTGTGAATGCACACAACTTCTATCTCTTTTTGTTCATTAATGGCTAACACCATTGTAGAAAGTTTGTGTTCTACAATATTATGCTTTTTCATTTATTAATAGAAGTTAGATTTTCACCATATCACCATGCTTTTTGCTATATTTATATGTTTATGTTTCATTTTCTTTATAACATTTCATTTCATTTCATTTATTGTACAAACAAGATCCCTTCACCCTTGTGAACATGGTGGAAATCATAATTATCCTTTGGAAATATGTTCCAAAAATAAGAAACCTGCAAGAGTAAATATTCAATATGGGTGCATCACTTCTTGTCAATGGCCATCAACAACCAAGAGCATATATTGGTCATATCAAAGAATTCATTCTTGAGTATTGAAACATCTTCTAGTGGAAACTTTTTCATCTTATCACCTTGTATCAAACAATGGGAATAATATCAATGATTGATATTCAAGTATCAAATTTTGAATCTCTATCAATGGAGTAGGAACAAGTGAGCTTAAACCATATTGCAGCTAGAGCATTGATCAAGAGTCAAAACCATATTCCTTAAGCGTGGTTTATTTTTTGGTCTTCCCTAAACCATTAGTTAGTGTAAATTTTACAACTTCTTCTAGAAAAAAAAGGTGATCATATTTAAACTATCATTTGAGAGCACATCCTTAAAGCCAAGTTCTAGAGTTTGTGTTGATCCTAAACCACCAGTTTCCAAAGGGATAAGCTTAGCCTTAGAGCCAATTTCCAGAGTTTATGGTCATCGTTAAACCACGATTTAGTAGAAGATATAATATTATGTTATCCATTTGGTTTTTGGTCATCCCAAAACCACCAAATTTAGAGAGAAATTTTAAACATTAGTAGTGTTGACACCTAATCCTTTAGGATTGGATGAATATGTTGTAAATATGTAAATAAAAAATAAGAATATGAAGAGAACTTAGAATGTGAATCCCAAGGTTCTCTCTTCTATATGTATATATTGATATTATGTATATATTTCTATTCTTGTAAATAGAAAACAATTAATCTAAAGAGTTATCTTCCTGACGACATGGTATAAGAGCCCAAGTACCTAAATTTAGGTAGTCTTCATAACTCTTTTATTAGGTGATTATTTCTTAACCTGTTTGTCTTCTCCATTCCTTGCATTCGTAGAAACGTCTCTATTATGGTAACAGATATTCATTTCATTCTAAAGTATTTTCCCTGATAGTGAGTTGTAATTGTGTTTCACCCATTACACACGTTTCTTACCATTTTTACATGGTTTCTCTCCTTGAAATATTCTCTACCATTGTAACAATGATTCTTCTCCAAGCGTACTCATCCTAGTATCACCATGACATTGCACTTTTGCTAGTAATGCTACTACGTACTGCATACACATTGCATAGTTTCTTATTCCTGAGAGAGAATTGCCAATGAATTTCTCCTCTTCTCAATTTTTTGCAAATCATGCCTAATGATGGTTGGTATGAAATCTAACAAATTAGGGTTTTATTATTGTAACTTTCCTTGTGATTCCATTCTTTCGTTGATACTCTTGAAAGATCATCTCTTGTTCAAATCCCATTGGACTCATTTTCGACTTATGTGACTCCAAATCATTGATTATTGCATTCAATCCTTGTGCATGACATTTAAATCTACATGAAAAAATGATATATAAAAATACCATGTAAAAGTGGAAGTGGAACTATACCATGGGAGTTAGATTGATTTCATTAATCGCACATAAAAATGACCAAGAAGCTAGTGAAAAGGAGTACCGCTGGTTCAAGTAACCTAGTAGCAGGTTCGAGGTGCAGACCCCTTTACAAGCCTATGTTAGAAATTAATCAACGGAGCAATGAAATACATAAAATATTGTGGAAACACAAATACATAAATGCATGAAACAAGAGAGAAACAAATATATGTGGTTCACCGAATTTGGGCTACATCCATGAAGAAACACTAGTCCTTCCTTTTGTATTATCCAACAAAATGAAGAGATCCAACCTATAAAATATCTGATGTAATTTCTTCCTCTCCCACAAAACCTGCTCTCTCTCTCTCTCTCTTACTCAGAATAATAATACACATAACCACAATAAAATTCCATCATATAAACTGAGGGTTGCCTTCTAAGGAAAAAAACCCTAAATAAACATAACCTCTACCGTCATATTGTCTTCCTAATGAATGACCTATATTGAATATGAAATTACAATATTTTACAGGGAAATTCTTTATCTATTTTTATCTTTGGGAGCTTACTAGCCCTCGGACCCCCCAGCCTAGGGGGTGGTCCCCCCCAGACGCCTACGGGGGGGACAAGTCCCGCCCACACCTCCCCCATGTTGAGGGGTGTACATTCTACCTAGGGTATACATCCGACTAAAAATAAGATGTCTAAATTAGGAAGACACCCAACAGTCAGTAGGTGTAGGCTTGAATGTTTTAGGCTCAAGAGCTCTGCTTTAATATTACATTTGGCACAATCGATTCAATAGGTGAACAAAATTTGTAATTGTGTGAAGTGAATTTTTTTTTAGTGCTATGGAGTGACAAGATCCTCATATAATAATTTTCCATCAAATATAGTCTGGATGCAGTCGTGTGTGCGTGTGTGCATATATATATATATCATCTTTTCTCTTGTGCTGAAATTACTTGTGCCATTTATAAGTGGGTTGAAATGATAGTGCATATCTAGATTATTTTATTCAAAACATCTAGAGCATGAATAGTATGAGTATTTGCATTATTACACTATTCTAGGATTAAAATTGTGGTTTGATTTGGCACTTTGTCCTAATTTCCTAAGTGAAATCCTTTGTTGAAAATTCATTCATTCATATGCATTGTGGGTGTGGTACTCACCAAAAAATAGAATTACCATGAATGGTCAACAAATATAAAGCACACACTTATCTTACCCGTGAAGAAGTTCTTATGAAGGAGAAGATGGAAATCCACCTGCAAATCTCACAACAAAGAAAGATCTTGCCATATGGGAGAAAAAGAAAAACAAGGTCTATGCCTTAATCACTGCATCTGTAAATGAAGAGGTGAGTCTTCACATTGCACCAATTACCAATGCTTTTAATGCTTTAAAGAAGTTGAAAGACTTATATGACTCACACTTACAACTTGGGGTAGTCCAGTTAATGATCAAAATCTTCAATTTGGAGTTGAAATATGATGATCCCCTTTCCCTAACCTCTGAAATCAAAGTTATTATGCATGATGTATAAGCCATTGAAGTTAAAATGGAGGTTCCTCTCACAACTTTCGTCAAGGAACTATATCCCACATATTCTCATTATCGGACTATATCCCACAAGCTAGTGCCCAACTTAAGGATATTACTTTTGACACTCTTTTGAAGAAGTTTGTAGAAAGAGATAAACCTTTTGGGAAGATGAAGAAAGTTTCTTAGTCTTTTTAAGAAGTTGTGTTCCTTTCATAGAAAGAAAAGAATTAGACACAAGATTCTTCTAGAGAAAGAGGTGGCAGAAGAGGATGTGGAAAGAATAATAACAGGGGGGGGGGGGGGATGTTATCAAGTAGGAATACCTAATATCCATTGTATTCGTTGCAACATAAATGGGCATGATGAATCCAAATGAAAACTATCTTGCAACAAAATCAAAAAAGAAAGAAATGAAGAGAAAGGTAAAACAACAAATCGAAGGAAAAGTAAAGCACCTTAATTTTCTCATTATATTGTGGCACATTTCAATATTGCAATAACTGAAGACTTGTTTAATACTTCATTTTATTCATGGAAACATGCTTGGTTTCTTGATACATGAGAAACCCACCACATGACATTTCAGAAATATTTTTTTGAATATTTTAGTGAAAATGTAGATGGAGAAGTCTACTTTGAAGACAAATCAAGACTTAAGTCATATGAACTTGGCACCATGAGGCTCAAAATACATGGACTCCTTGACTTTCTTTTGCATGATGTTCTATACCTCCCATAGATGCAAAGGTAACTACTATACCTTGTTCATATTTTCCATCAAGGACACTCCATTCACATGTATGATGGAAAATTTGAAGTGGGAAAGGAGCCATATAACACACTTGTCATGATAGGAACATAAGAAGAAAGACTCTTGAAGAT
Organism: Pinus taeda; assembly: GCA_000404065.3. Classification (NCBI taxonomy): domain Eukaryota; kingdom Viridiplantae; phylum Streptophyta; class Pinopsida; order Pinales; family Pinaceae; genus Pinus; species Pinus taeda. The sequence goes on along the minus strand of APFE030901669.1, from coordinate 47,285 downwards.
GCAAGGAACGTTTGCTCATGCATAGAAATATACATACAGTTCTTAGTATAATTAAGGTACATTTCCATCCATTCCCTTATGGCATGCCAGATTTGGACATCTGAATTATGAAAGTCTTGATTTATTGAAGAGAAATTGTGTTACTGGTTTGCCAACCATTCCTAGGAAACTAAAGTAATGTGATGTGTATATCTTAGGAAAACATAGAAAAAAACCATTTCATGATTCTACTTCTAGATAATGTAGAAAGATTGAACTGATTCATTCTAATTTATGTGTCCCTATGCCTATGCCTTATGCAATTGGAAATAAATATATGATGAATTTTATTGACGGCTACACCATAATGTGTTGGGTATATTTGTTGAAGAATAATTCTGAAGCTTTTTAAACTTTCAAAAACTTTCATGCATGGATTGAAAACAATACACTATCTTATATTGGCTCTATTTGAATTGATAATGGAAAATAATATAACTCAAATGAATTTGAAAACTATCTTCTCCAACATGGGATTCAACATCAAACAATTGTTCTTTATAATCCTCAACATAATGGTGTAGATGAAAGAATGAACATGGCAATCTTAAATATGGTCTGTTCAATGATTTTTTTCAAAAATTTTAAGCTAATGTTTTGGGTTGATGCAATTCTATGTGTAATGTATATTAAAAAAAATGTCCATCTCATTCTCTCAGAAATAAGACTCCTTAAGAAATGTGGTATGGCCACATTGACCACATTCCTTCGGTAAGAAATGTTAGGGTTTTGGTTCCACCTTCTATGCCTTGATTCCTAAGGAAAAAAGAAATAAACTTGGTACAAGGAGTCAAAAGTCTATCTTCTTGGGTTAGTAACATACCTCCAAAGCATATAATCTCTATGATGAAATAAATAAGAAGTTTGTACTATCTAGAGATGTGATTTTTCTTGAATCTTCCAAGACTGATAATGTTGTTGAGTGGAAACTTGATCGCTTGGACAAATTTCGGCATGCAAAACATTTTTAGGAATTTGATAACAAGATTCCACATCTTGAAGGGGGGATCCCTATCCTTGATTAATATGCAGAATATCCTTTTTAATCTCTCTCTCCCCCTCATGAAGTTCCAACCACTTCTTTAGATCAAGGAAACACTTTAAGTGATGTAATTAAGAGGATTGGAAGAATAAATATCTATTCATCCCCAACTCAATCAACAAAACAACTTAGACCATCTCAAAAAGGTCCTCTAAAATGGCTCACTAAGACACTTGAAAGTGTTCATCCCGATGAGGTTGGAAATACAAGAATGAGAAGTTCCTCTTGACAAAATGGAGGTGATGTAGATGATTCTAATTCAGTTGTTAATATAGAAGTTTCTTATGATTGTGAATTCAATTCATCTACTAATTTTGAACCAAATCCTTTAAAGAAGTTTCCTCTCATGATGAATGGAAAGAGACAATGTAGAAAGAGTATTATGCTCTCATAAAGAATGGAACGTGGAAGTTGGTGGACCCTCCATTTGGAGCCAACCTGATTGGCTATAAGTGGGTCTTCAAGGACAAGTATATATAATATGGCTCACTTGAAAAACACAAATCAAGCCTTGTGGAAAAAATATTTGCACAGAAGGGGTTGATTATGAGAATTTTTTTCGCACACAACAAAATGGGCTACCATCTAGACTCTCTTTGTCTTAATAGTGAAGATGGATGGAAGGTCCATCAAATGGATGTAAAAACTACTTTCTTGAATGGATATCTCAAAGAAAATATTTTTATGTCTCAACCGTAATTTTTTTATGTGAAGAGACAAGAGCATAAAGTATGCAAGATTATCAAAATCATGAATGGCCTCAAACAAGCATTGCGAGCTTGGTATGAAAATTTTACTAAGCATCTTCTGAAACTAAATTTCAAACTCTTTGATCTTGATGATTCAACTTGATTTGTCAATAAAGCTGGAAAAAATGTTATCTATCTTATGGTGTATGTATATGATCTAATGATGAAAAGGAACAATGACAAATTTATTGCGTCCATAAAGAAATAATTGAGGAAAGGATTTGAGATGAAAGATTTGGGATATGTTCACTACTATTTGGGTATTGAAGTAACACAACATCAAACATTTATATTCCTCTCTCAAAAGAAGTACATTAGATATTTGTTGAACAAATTTGGCATGGATAAATGCAATCTTTTGTCCACTCCTATGGAACAAAATTTAAATCTCACATCCAAAGAAGGAAATGAATTTGAGGATGCAACTAAGCATAGACAACTCGTAGGAAGTCTTAACTACTTCACTACTATCAGACTGGACATTTCATTTGTTGTTGGAATACTTTCTAGTTTTATGCAAAAGCCTTGTGAGGGTCATTGGTATGTTGCAAAAAGTGTTCTAAATTACTTGAAGGGAACTCAAGACTTTGGACTCAAATATACGAAGGTGAAGGACTTCAACTCAATTGGATACTCCGATTCATACTTTGATGGAGATAAGTGAAATGGAGTATTTACTTCAGATTATGTTATGAGTCTTGGATTAAGATTTTTTTCTTGGAGGTCACACAAAAAATATGTTCTAGAAAATTCCATAACAAAGGAAGATTATGTGGAAATTACAGAAGCAACCAAAGACACTTTGTGGCTTAGGAAAATTCTTGAATATTTGTGGGAGAAACAAGTGCACACTACTCTTCTAATTGACAATACTTCTACAATAAAATTGGCCAAGAATCCAAAATTCCATGATCAAACCATGCATATCAATAAAAATTATCATTTGATTCGACATCTTGTTGAGGCCAAGGCTATTCACCTATGCCATTTTTCCACAAATGAGAAAATTGCATACATATTCAGTAAAGTGCTTGGAAGAGAAAACTTTGAAAGATTCAGAATGATGCTTTGGCTTACAAACACCCCTTTAGATTAAGGGGGGAATGTTGACACTTAATCCTCTAGGACTGGGCGAATACAAAACATGTAAGTACAAAATAAGAATATGAAGATACCTTTAAATGTGAATCTCAATGATATTTCCTCTATATGTATATATTTATATTCTTCTTAATAGAAAAGCAATTAATTTCCAGAACTTATCTTCCTAGCCTGATAAGTAGCTATCCATTTGTATATTTCAAATCTCTACTTGGGATCACATACAACCCTTTGGATTAGGGGGGAATGTTGGAAACCTAATATGTTGGGGTTATGCTATTTTTTAATATTCACTTGAGAAATAATATGAATAGTCACATGTGAATAAAAATAGTCATATGGATTTCAAGGGATATATTGGAAGATGAATTTAAAGGTCATAAATCATGTATTTATGTTTGTATAATATCAATAAAATACATCCCATGCTTATCTCCATTCATGTGTGTTATAACCAATATTATTATAATTGGATGAAAACTAGTTGAACCATATAGTCTAGCTATTTTCAGGCATTAATCATTTTGATTCGTGGCACAAAATTGGAAAAAATTGGTTTAGTATTGATCCAACTAGCTTTTGTCTAGAACTAAATTTTTCGTTATCGAGCTAACCTTCTTTCACTAAACCAACTGATTATATACAATTTTACTAATGACCCTAAAAAAAATTAATAATAATAATAAGAATTTATGAGTGGGACAACCTAATGTTGAAACCTAGGACCCTTATAATTATATGTAATTAATGGTAATATGGAATACTCTTTTTTCTTTCATTCTAATCCTTTTAATTAAATTTAATAACATTACCATTAACTATTTTAGGATATTTGAGAGTGGTTCCAACCTAATTGGATTTCATATGGAGAAAGTAGAATTCTTAGATCTAACTCAAAATATAGTACACTTGACAATTTTTAGCATCTCATAATTGGGGGGATTAAAACATTTCCGTTGGACTTTGTCATATATGAGGGTTTGGAACTAGCATTTACTAAAAAGAACCAAGATATTTTTGTAACTCAATGTTGGTATCACTGAATATTGAACATTATCACGAGTCTGGTAAAAATGTATCCATCACTCAAACAAATTTGCAATTTGACATGTCAAGTTTTCTCTATGTTATTTTAATGATTAGAGGGTGATATTGATGTTAAACATTCCAATTTAAATAATGATTTTGATGATATGTACATATTTGTTGTAGCATGATTTTCTTTTACTCTAGAGGCCATTTAGAACATTTTTTTTTTGTTAATTTTCCATTGTTCTATGCAATAATAATCACTTACAACAATTTATTCTTCCAAGAGCAAGATAACTAATATTCTTACCAAGGCCTTGCTGAAAGGGAGGTTCGTGGTCTTCAAAGAGCAACTTGGAATGATGGATATGACCCTCCTAGGAAAGGGTCACGATTGATCGAGAATAATGAGCTATGTTCTTCCCCCTTGTTTGAGCTCCTAGGGGGAGAAATTGAGCCAGAGACCTCCTAGGGTTGAGGGAACTTTGGAAAATAGGATGTGCGGTCCTTGTCATTTATGATAAGTTGGGAATCCTTCTTATTGCCATTATAGGGTATATGTGATCCTTTTCATTTAGGTATCCTCCCCTACCATCTTTTTGGGACTTAACAAAGTATACCCAGTATGCATCCTACCCAGAAGCTGAGCTTATCGGGATTGCCACCCATATAGTCAATGGGTGAGCAAAGACTTGGGGGTGTGTGATACTTATATTTGGTAAGTTTTGTATCCTCCATAAGTTAAAGTATGAAGGTGTTATACCACATGATTCTTCAACATCAAGATGGGAATATCAATAAGAAATAGGATGTGAGATCATTGTCTCTCATGACAAGTTGGGTATCTTGCCTATTGTGATGGGATATAGGGTGATAGATTTATCTCCCCTCTGATAATTTTTCTTCTTTAGATTGAGAGTGTTCAAAAGTTAAGTAGAGATGAGCAGAGATGAGAAGGGATATGAGGAGATGATAAAATATGAGATATGACATGATTCAACAATGGCGATGACATGACATTTGAGATAAGATTTTTGATGCAGTTGGAAATTCCTCCCTAATTGAGAGGGAGTATTGAAATTTGGTAGCTCAAGAGAAATTCCCTCTTTTGGGAAGCCTTCCTCTTCCTTTGGAGACCCTTCTTTCCCTTGGAAGAATTTAATTTCACAAGGAAAAATATTATTTTTAATGTGAAACCCACATGTGCACAAAAGTTCAAGTCAGCCTCAACAAGGAAATTTGACCTCCCAAGACACATATAAATACACCACATGTCACATCACTTGGAGGCATAACCTCACATCACATTATTCTCTTGATTGGTTCGTGTAGCTCTGAAATTAGAGGTTCGAGGCCTAATGTGCGAAGGAGAGAGAGGGATAATTTATTAACTAATGTTAACTTCTATTTTGGATTTATTTGACCAACCTTTGACTTGGGTTGACCAAATTCTTGGATTGTTTGGGAGGTTGAGTTGACTGCTGATTTGACCTAGATTTTTTTTTATCATTTTGACCAATGTTGACTTTAGATTCTAGGCTAGGGTTTCCACAGGTCAACACTTTGATTTTGACCAAATTTTGTGGGATATTTTTTGGTTATTTTGACTGGGTTTGACCGAGCTTAGAATGTTGATTTTGTTGCTATTATGAACGAACTCATTGGAGGACCTTTGACTATTGACTTTTGACTGGTTAGGGCAACATTCACTGCTATTGACTTTGACAAAATTTGCAAATTTGACTTGTTGACCATATTTTAGATTTGGGTTATCTTTGATTCGATATTGGTTGGTCCAAGGTTTGACTTTGACTCATTATTAATGTATTTGGATTATGTATCTTTGCCCTGAAAATTTGATGACAATCTATAGAAGAAAATTTCGGAAAGTGTTTTCCCCCTTACGTGGTTTTTTTCCCTTGTCTTTGAAAAACATCTTGTGTGTTTATTGTTTTTGTCTTCTTCTATTGTGCATATGGTTTAATGTTCATCTACAATTTCTTGTTGTCACTAGAAAATTGAAATTGGTTTAGATAATTGATTGCCCTTGGAAGAAGAAAGTTGTAAGTGATTGTTATAGCAATAAAACACTGTAAAATTAAAATGGTATTAGAGCTGAGGTAAAAACAAGCCTAAGAGACAATATAAATAACCTTTGAAGGAATCTGATTTGGAGGATCTTATTTGACTTGGTCAAGATGTCTACCTCATACTTCAAGATTGAAGAGAAGATGAATGATTCATTAGAGAAATTTTGAGGTCAAAAATGTGCCTCAAAACAAAAATTTACAATCAAGATCAACTTTATAAGAACCAATAGGATTCAAGATGACGAAGTCAACCATGGAGGATGATTCACCATTTTGGATTAAAAATGTAAAATGATTAAAAAAACTACTTTTCAACTCATATTTTCAATTTATCTTCTTACGGTTTTACTCAAATTTTGAGTGGGAGCACTCGTTAGATATGGAATTTAATTCCTCATCGAAGGAGTACCCATGTTGCATACTTTCGATTGACTCTGCTACATGGAAAATTAGTAATACATGGAAAAATGTGATTTCAATCATGTTTTTACATATATTTATCAATTTTTGTGTAGAAGGGTCCATCAAAAGTATGTTACATGGGTACTTCTTGGATGAGGAATTAAATTTTGTATCCAACAACTGCTCCCGCTCGAAATTTGAGTAAAATTGTAGGGAGATAAGTTGAAAATATGAGTTGAAAAACTAGTTTTTTATTTTTTCCCTCCAAAATTTGATGATGTAATGTAATCTTATTTTATTATTTCCACTATTATTTTATAATATTCCTTAGGAGGCCCATTTTAGACCTCAAAATTTCTCTAATGCATCTAACTATGTTGTTTGGAGGACTAGGTTGGATGTGACTTTGGATGAAAATGATGTCCTAGAATATGTCGAAGGAAAGGTACTTGAGCCACTTGAGAATGGTTATGCTACTATCAAGGCCAAGTATAAGAAATGTTGAAAATGCAACAAGAAAATATCAGTCTAACTTTGCCTTGGTCAAACCAGAGAAAATTCGAATTTCTGCATTAATAGACAACTTGGATGATGTTAACTTGTGTGACATGGCTTGTGTCACCTAGTTTAATCAGTAAATTTGAGTTGGAGGAGTTAGAGTTTAATTTTGCATGATTGATTGATAATTTGTAGAAATAAATTTGATTTAAATTGAGTTATGGTCAATTTTATTAGTTCTAACTATCAGAACAACTAGTGGATGTCAAGTTGTAGAAGTGGAACTTCAACCACACTTAGTGATCAACCAATTAGCTAATCAATTAGCCCAAAATAATTGTTACAGGCAGAAAATTCGAGTTACCTAGTTGAGATGGAGATTCCAAGGTAGTGTACTATCATTTGTAGCATATTCTAATGTGTATAGGTGGTGCGTACAGTCAGAGGAAGACCTAAGTAAATTGTGCAATTCCATGGAGTGAAATTCCTAAAAATAGGGGAAATTTCCAAAGGAAATAATGCAAGGAAATAGGAGCTTGGAGGGATTGAAAATTGGCTAAGTGTTGGCCAAAGTTAGTCAACTAGGAAGAGGGATAGACTATACACTTCCAGGGTGTACTCAAGCTTGAGCAAGCATAAGTATTTCTTCTCTAGTCTCTTATTAATGCAATATAGATAGTAAGGGGTTTTTAGTAGTTTCTTTCCCTTAGATAAATATTTGTGCATGTGTGGTGTTTCCTTTTGCATGTCTATGATTCTTGTTTTAGATGGTGAATTAACTTCTATAGATCAATAGAGTAGCTTCAAGTCTTGTGATTTAGCAAATTTCATGAGCAGTATTGAATCTACACATTAATTTCTACATGGTATCAAAGTTGGAATCGATGTAGAGCAAATATTTCAAAGTTGTAATTGCAGGAAATTCTAATATACAGATTAGGTTTACAGGTTTTCTTTAGGACTTCAAAGATGTATTTCAATGGATAAATTCTCGAGTATTCCCTTGAGGGAATCTTGAATTATGTTGCATGGAAGGAATGCATGGAGGGATTACTAGAGGATAATGGGTTGAAGGAAATCACGATAATGATATTATGAAATCAACAACATCTGATGCTAGGAATCTGGCAGAATGTGAGAAGTGCGTTGCTAAGGTGAGGAGGATCATATTGGAGGGAGTATAAGACCATATTGTCTCAAATCTACTTGGGAAAGAGACTCCGTATGTATTGTGGCAAGAATTGACAGATTTGTTACAAAATAGTAGTGACCTCAAAAAATTGGCACTCAAGGATAAACTTCAAAATATCAAGATGGAAAGGAACGAGACCATTCCATAATACCTGAGCAGGTTCACACAATGTCGTGATGAACTTGGTCAAGTTATGGTTACTGTAGTAGAGGATGATTTGGTGAGTCTAGCCCTTCTAGGTTTTCCCAATATTTGGCACAACTACTAAGATTCAATGAACAAGAAGGAGAAACTACCAAATTGGGAGTGAATACCATAGATGAGACTTAATCCAAGGGAAAGGATGAGGATAAATGTGCCTTGTCTGGAAAGGAAAAGAAAGGGAAAGGGAATAAATCCCAATCCAAAGTAGAGTCTAGTTAAGGTGGAAAGAAGAAAGACTTGTTCAAAATCAAGTGCTTTCATTGTCATGAATTCAGGCACTATGCCATGAAGTGTCCACAAAAGAAGGAAAGAAAGAAAGCTGGAGGAGGAGCATCAGGTGAAGCTTTGGCTTCACAGTTCGATCTTGATTTTACTCTCATTGCATGCATGGCCAAAATAATGATGGTAAGTGTGTGGTACCTCGACAGTGGTGCCTCATTCCATATGTTGGGGAATAGAGATTTTTTCAGTGATTTGGAGGAGAAGGATCTCTATATGCACATCGATATGGGAGATGATGGAGCATAGAATGCAACCAAGACTGGTACAGTCACATTTTAGAGGGAGCCAGGCTCCCCTCTCAGGATTAAGGATGTGATATTTGTACCGGGTCTAAAGAAGAATCTTGTCTCCGTTTTATTTTTGGAAGATCGTGGCTATGTTGTGATCATCAACAAAGGAAGGCATTCTTGAGACACATATCCACAGGATAGGTGAAGAAGATCAGGTTTGTGTGAAGAAAATCTATAAGCTAGATGTGGATAATTGTGCTGCATTGAGCACAAAGGCGGAGAAGGTGCAAAGCCATGATGTCGATGAAATTTGGCATGAAATACTTGTCCATTTGCATCATGGCACTTTTAAGATCATGTAACAAATTACCACAGGCCTCCCCAAGGGAGCACTAGAGTGACATGACACATGAAAAGGGTGTACCTTGGGGAAGTACACAAAAGACACTTTCCATAATTGGGATAACAGAGCACATGCAGTCCTTGAAATGATGTTTGTGGACCTTTCTCAACAACCTTCGCTACCAGGCACAAATATTTTTTCATCTTTATTTATGACTATTCGCGGAAGTGCTGGATATTATTCATGCAGAAGAAGGATGATACTTTCGCCAAGTTCTTGGAGTTCAAGGCACTGGTGGAGAAAGAAATAGGAAAGAAGGTGAAGGCTCTTAGGAGCGATAATGGAGGTGAGTATGTTTCGAATGAGTTCAAAAATTTCTATGCAAAAGAAGGCGTTCGATTAGAGTTGACAACACGCCAAAACCCACAACAAAATGGGGTGGCTGAGAGGAAGAAACACAACAATATGGGAGCAACATGGGAAATGTTGCATGCCTAAAGCCTAACTCTGCACTTATGGGCTAAAGCATGCAACACAATGGTATATTTGTAGAATAGGAATCCACATCAAGTTCTTGGCATGATCACACCAGAGGAGGCTTTCTTGGGGAGGAAGATGTATGTGTCGCTATTTAGGATATTTGGAACCGCCGTCTATTTCCATGTCTCCAAAGAATCAAGGAAGAATCTAGAGACAAAAATAGAGTTGGGGGTATTTGTGGGCTACACAGAAACTCCCCACAACTATCGTGTTTATTTTCCATCCCTTAGAATGACAGTTGTATGATGGGATGTCAAATTTGATGAAGAAAAATCCATACAATTCTCCCTTGGGAGGGAGCTTCAGATCCCACCATAGGAGGAGATTTTAGATCCAAAAGAGGAGCCTCAAGATGTTGTGGAGTAGCCACAAGTTGAGAAGCAGAGAGTGGAGACAACCACTCAAGAAGAATAATCCATAGAAGGTAGGAAGAGAACCAATGAAGCTGAGAGACTTGTGCATAATGTGAGGGAGAATGTGGGTGCTCCCTTAAATCAACATAGATAGAGAAGGTCACCAGATCGATACACTGGATACATGGATATAATGACTGATCTAGTAGAGACCGAACCATCCTATTTTGAGGAAGTAGTAGAGAAAAAAATATGGGTTGATGCAATGGCGGAGGAGTAAGAATCCATTGTGAAGAATAATTTTTGGGAAATGGTCCCAAGACCAACAAAAAAATTAGTTGTGGGTTCGAGATGGATCTTCAAGGTGAAGCAGGCAATGAACAGAAGTATGGAAAAGTACAAGGCCAAATTTGTGGCCAAGGGGTACTCTCAGGTGGAGGGGATTGACTATGAGGAGACCTTTGCTCCTGTAGCAAGGTACTCATCCATCAGATCAGTCCTTTCTTTGGCTGCACATATGGGGTGGAAGATCGACCAGATGGATGTAAAAATTTCATTCCTTAATGGAGTTATTGAGGAGGAGGTGTATATTAAGCAACCAGAAGTCTTTGAGACTTTTGATCGAGAGTCTCATGTGTATATATTCAAGTAAGCATGGTATGGTCTAAAGCAAGCACCCATTGCTTGGTACACTAGGATCGATAACTATCTCACTAGTTTGGGCTTCACCAAAAGTGAAACAGATGCAAACCTTTATCATATTTTGCTAGAAGTAATTTTTTGATTTTTTTTATATGCTGATGAATTGGTCCTGACCGGTGATGATAAAATGATCAGATCTTGCGAGGAGGACCTTACAAGAGAGTTTGAGATGAAGGACATGGGTCTCATACACTACTTACTTGGATTGGAAGTATGGAAAGGTGATGGGGAGTTTTTTGTATCTTGGGGCAAGTATGCCAACGAGATACTTCAAAATTTCTTCATGGATAGGTGAAAACCCATGGAGACTTCTCTAGAAACTAGCTAGAGGAAAGAGGATGCCACTTCAGGTGAGGAAGTGGATGCGACTATTTATCGACAGTTGGTGGGTTCACTCATGTATCTTGTGAGCACTTAACTAGACATGTGCTATGCAGTCAACCAAATGATTCAAGATATAGTTAGGCCAACCAAACTATTTTGAATGGAAGTAAGGCATGTTCTACAGTACCTCATAGGCACTACCCAGTTTGGACTATGGTACAGATGTACAAAGGGAGTGAAGATGTGTGGATTCACATATGCAGATTGGGTGGGAAGTCCATCAAAATAGAAGAGTACATGAAGTGTAATTTTCAGTGTTGCGTCTGTAGTGGTTTCTTGGTACAACAGGAATCAAAGATCAATGGAACTTAACTCCACAGAAGCAAAATACATGGCTTCCAGTCAAGAAAAATGGAGGCGATCTGGATGAGAAAGATATTTCTTGGCTTGTTTGGTGAGATGATGGATCCTACTGTGGTTTACTGTGATAATCATAATTGTATCAAACTCTCTGAGAATCATGTTTTTCATGATCGATCCAAGCATATTTATATTTGGTATCACCATCTATGGGATTGTGTGCAGAGGCAGATTTGTTATTGCAGTATACTCTGATAGAGGAACATGATGATATTTTGACAAATGCCTTGTCAAGAGGGAATTTTGAGTTCCATAGGTGAAAGATAGGGGTGGTTGATAATCCCTTTCCTGCTAAGAGGGAGTCTTGAAAATGCAGCAAGAAAATCTTAGATTAACTTTTCCTTGGTCAAACTAGAGAAAATTCGAATTTCCACATCAACATAAAACTTGGATGATGTTAACTTGTGTGACATGGCTTGTGTCATCTAATTTACTTAGTAAATTCAAGTTGGAGGAGTTAGAGTTTAGTTTTGAATGATTTATTGCTAATTTGTAGCAA
>APFE030901669.1:4962-30852 GCA_000404065.3 Pinus taeda | reverse complement strand
TCCTCCTTGCAATATTTCATGAGATTTTTATCACCTATCAGTATGAGATCATCTACATAAAGTGCAATAATCAAAAGCTTACCTTCCACCACTATGTGATACAGGTTCGCATCTGCTTCACTCTTCATGAAGCCCAACCCAGTGAAGTAGCTATATATCTTGGTGTACCAAGCACGAGGTGCTTGGTTTAGCCCATACAACTCTCTCACGAGTCGGAAAAGATGTGAATCATGGTCATATGTTTCAAAACATTAGGGTTGCTCTATGCACACCTCTTCCTCAATCATGCCATTGAGGAAGCCAGTCTTCACATCCATCTGATGGAACTTCCAACCCATCTGTGCTGATAGTTCCAAAATAGATCTGATTGAAGAGTACCTTGCAACAGGAGCAAAGGTCTTATCATATTCAATCCCCTCTACCTGTGAAAAGCCACGGGCCACAAATATGGCCTTATCCTTCTCAACACTATCATCTTGTTGTAGCGGCTACAACCACCCTCCAAAATTTTTCCTTAGCTTCATTTTGGAACCTCCCTACCAATCATCACAGCTGCATGTCTTGCTTCGTTAAGTACACAAGCTCTAATGATTTTATTGTAGAAAGACAACCTGTCGACCAAATCTTGATGCATTCCCATCACAGGTTGTTCATCCATACTTGGTTCAGCAGTAGGCTGAGCAACTCCTTCAAGAATTTGCGCAAATCTAGAGGGAAACCAACCTTCCCTCCAGAAATTGCACAATCTTGATTGGCAGCTTGTTGGGCCCCAGAATTGCGCAATTATGTTGAGAAATATTCACCTAGAAAATTGTGCAATCCTTCCCAGTTGGGCTGCTCAACCTAGAATTTGTGCAAAGCTGGGCAACAGTCAGTTACTCTGCCCAGAGATTGCAAAAATATTCTGAGCAGCCAGCCCAACTTCCAGCCAGAAATGTGCATTTTTTCCCAGGAATTGAGCAGCCTCTTGCATGTGTAGCTGAGTTGACCAATTCCCTCCGGGATCGAGAAAAAAATACTTGCATGCATGGGTTGCTTCTCCCAAGGCAGCATGCAAAGGACCATTTCAGAAAACTCCCACCAAGTGTCGCTTTCCCTAGATTTGTGGCATGCACATCACAACCTTGATTTTATCAAAACTCATCAATCGGATGCTGCAGAGCTCATTGCTCACATCAGCCTTGCAGCTCTGGCATCTCACATCACATCTAGGAGCTGTCGACACATTCAACTCAACTGTCTTTGGATAAGCTCACTTTCCATGTCTTGTGTTGCATTATTGGTGCTTTTTGTGTTTCGCTTCGTATGAACATTGTCTGCTCGATTTGAATGAGCGCTTGTTTTCATTTTGATACATACTAGCTTGCACTAGCACCATTTCAGTTTTCATTAACATCTCACTGATGTCACATGCATGAAACTATTTTTCATGAACAATCGTTGATTCGACAACTCGCCTTACCCACATGGACGTTGTTCCATTTTCTGAATATTTCATTCATTTTTTTCATGCACGATCATTCACTTATGCTTACACTCAGTATCACCATGCATGCACACTCACGTTCACTTTTAGTTGCTTGCCGGTGAGTCTGGGCAGCCTTCGCTCAGACTCTACCTCACCAAGACAACATTGCACAATCTTGAGAGGGAATGATCTGTCTTCCTATCAGGAAATGCAATTTTCTTCCCAGTGACTGTCCTCCAATATTACATTGCGTAATTCTAAGGGACAGTGGCTGCTGGCCCAGAAAATTGCGCAATGCATTCACTAAGCCTGCAACCATTGCCAGTTGAGATTGTGCATTACGCAATTCCAGCAGTCAACACCCATACTGGACTCTGCATTGCGTATTTCTAGCAGTCAGTCAGCCTCCCAATAGCCCAGATTATGCCTTCCACAGTTTTGGCAGTCAGTCTCCCGACCTCCAGACCGAAATTGCACAACCTTCATGATCAGTCATGCAGGTATGTTGCAAGTCAGTTCTCAAGTTCATTTTGGTTTTCGACTAATAGATTGCTTACCATGAGTGTTTTCATGTCTCCAGGTATTGTAGGTGTTCATCTACCTCTCAACAGTACATGTACAATGGTTTTTGGGAGAGCAGAGTTGAAGACACCATTTAGAGCACACTTGGGGATGCAGTCGATCAAGTGTCTATGAACTTGCCTACCCACGAAGACTTCAAGTTGTTTGTAGACAAGGACATCAAGATACTACGACAACATCATCATAGCAAGCAAAACCATGAACAATAGCTGAAGGTAGCATGTCAAATGTAATGAACGCAAGAGGAAGGTTGTTGACAACAAAGAGGTGGAGCAAAGTTGCAAGCTCAAGCAAATCAACTTGTGATGAAAGCAACTTTGGAGACTCAGGCTATGTGGTGACGACGTGACATGAAGATAACGCGAAGGGAGAGAACAGAACAAAGAAGGAGTTTTATGTGCTCAAGCAACAACTCAAGGAAGAACATGAGTTGCACAAACAAGCGCATGAGTACAACAGGAGCAGGTACAACAATGGGCACAACATGCACTCAAAGTTGAAACTACGATGGTACAAGTTAAAGATCCATCCCAGAAGTTGGCATGGAGTAGACAAGGTGAGCAGTGTTGTTGATTGCATGCAAGGGAATGCAACAATATTCATGTCATTGTGCACATGCATGCGATCCCATCCATTCAACACACTCACCAAGGCGAAGACAAGAAGAAAGTCCGACTGGAGTTGAACATGTACTTTGACAAGTTGATGCACATGACCACTAGCACAAACTTGAAGTTCAACACAGACACTATGCATCAGTGTGTTGTCGATTCGGCTGGACCGAAGAAGACCATGCGCATGCTATCATATGAGTTGGATAGAGGAGCCATACCAATGCACCCGAATGCAATAGAGGCAAGAGCTCGCTTCAGCAAAATGTCACCTTGCACACCATCACGGATGACCAAGCTTGGCATCAACTCACCACCTTCACCATCACAAGCATATCAAAGAGTTGGTCTCATCACAATGGACCGAGTGTTAGTGATGTCTTGCATGGCTTGCTCAAGCCATTTTTTCTCACATGAGCACATGTGCATTGTAGTGTAACATCATGTCAAGTGTAAATCAAGTGTCGATAGTTGGATGTAACAATCATAGAGTATATGAAGATTCATGAGGGTAGATGAAATGTCACAAAGGGGAATGTTAAGGGTCACCTACCCTTTTCTATAAATAGAACCTCATAACTCATTGTAAAGGCTTTTGTTCAGCCAAGCTTTCGATAATACTATCTTGGAGAGAGCTTGGATAGTATTGTAATGAGCCTTGGCTTCTCTAATGTGTAGAGCTAGTACATCTCTTTGGAGGAGCAAGCGATTGTGGCTGTAATGTTTCGCTATCGGGACTAGTGGTTGGACATAGATGTATTGTATGGCTTGAACTTACACTTCTTAATATAATAAGAGCCAACACGTTTCATGCATATGTTGTATTGTATTCTATGCTCTCTGGTTTACTCTAAATGATATATGTAGTTGTTTGCTTACGCATGCATGTATGGACTATTATATATAAGTATGTATGAATCTTTCTGAAATGTGTTGTTGGTTTAACCATCACTTTGGATTACTTGCTAACTTGCCTTCCATTTTGCGATGCATCTTTTCTCGTGTGTTCCATTCCAAGATGTGTACTATTACAGGTTTCCAAGGGGCGCACTCATCTGAAACCCTGTGTGTTAGAACCTCTCATACACCTTCCTTGACTCACTACAACTTTCACACCCTTGCTACCAATAGAGTTATCATACTTTCATGTGTGCAAAATCACAGTCAAGGCATTGCTATACGACTCACTGCTAGGACTCCTACACCAAACGGTCTAAGGTCTAATTGGGAATTCTTACCAGGGAGATCCCTTTACATGTTGGCGGGTCCAACACCGTAAACACATATGCAACTTGCTTTACCTTGTAAAGCCAACGGGAGCTCACAACTGACTTGTCCTCTAGTCTCTAGGACCACATCCCAAACACTATTTCAAACTATAGATTCATACTCCTCCACCATTACATCAACCCAAACTGGCTGTTGCACTGCTTCCTGAAAGTAAGATGGCTTTGTCACAACACATGCACCCATAAGTGCCATGTATCTAGTGTACCTCTTTGGTGACATCCTCTGTCTACGCTAAGAAGAGGGTGCTCCCACATTCTCTCGTGCATCATCCAACAATCTGTCAGCCTCTCTTGTGCACTTTCTTCCCTCTCTGTAAGACTCTTCCTGAGTGGATGTCTCCACTCCCACAACCTCTGCATGTGGCTGCTCCACATCAATCTAAGGCTCCTAAATGTTAGGAACTAAAAGTTCCTCCTCCACATGTAGCTCAACCTCCCTCTTAAGGGATACTCACATGGTCTTCTCCTCATCAAAATTGACATCCTTACGAACCATTTTCATCTGATTGGTTTTCATGTACACTTGATAGTTGTGGGGAGTATCAGTGTACCCCACAAAGATCCCCAACTCTGCTGTTGGCTCAATCTTCTTCCATGCAGCTTTGGTCACATGGAAATAAACCGATGACCCAAAAATCCTAAAGTGACCAACATCTAACCTCTTACCAGAATAAGCTTCCTTTGGTGTTTTACTCTCAATTATCCGATGTGGGATGCGATTATGAACATAAACCATTGTGTTGCATGCCTTAGCCCAAAAGTGTAGTGGTAGGCCCTAATCATGCAACATCGCCCTTGCTACCCCTACTATGATCCTATTCTTCCTCTCGGAAACCCAATTCTGTTGAGGGCTATGAGGTGTCGTCAAGTATTGTTTAATACCTTCCACTACACAAAAGTTATTAAAGTCATTGGAGACATATTCTCCACGGTTATCATTCCGTACAACTTTAACCTTCTTACCTGACTCTTTCTTGACTAATTCTTTGAATTCACAAGACTTTGTGAATGTTTGATCCTTTTTCTAAATGAAAAATATTCAGCATTTACAAGAATAGTCATCTACAAATATAACATAATACATGTGTTTGGTCGTAGATACTATCGAGAATGGTCCACACACATCTGAATGGACTCTCTCCTGAATAGACTCTTCTCGACTGTCTCTATCTCCAAAGGAAGACTTGGTGTATTTTCCCAAAGTACAACCCTGGCATGTATCAACTTGCTCAAGCGTACCTTTGGGAAGACCGGTAGATATTTGCTGCAATATATTCAAAGCCCCATGATGCAAATGGACCAATCACTTGTGCCACAACTCGCCGACATCTCGGCTCAACATATTTTCTACTTTTGAACTCAAAGCAGCACAATCCTATACCTCTATCTTATAAAGATTATGAACTCGAATCCCTATATTCTTTACTTGACCCATGGCTATGTGTCAAAGTAATGCCTTTCCTTTCAAAAAGCTCATATCATAGCCTCTATCCTCAAGAATGGAAATGGATGCCAAGTTCTTCATTAGTCTGGGTACATTCATAACATTATTCAAGGTGAGTGGAGCTGCATGCTTCCTTTGAAAAGTAATAGTTCCCACACTAGTAACATTATACTTACCGTCATCACCCATATCGATATGCATCTTGAGATCTTTCTCCTCCAGTTCACTGAATAACTCTTTGTTGCCAGTGATGTGGAAAGAAGCTCCACTATCTAAGTACCAAACACTTCCCATCACTAAAGAAACCATGCATGCAAAGAGGGAAAAATCCAATTTGAATTGGGAGGCCAAAGCCTCACCCATAGCTCCTCCTGAGGACTTCTCCTTGGACTTATTCAATGGAAAATTTGTAGCAAAGTGACCCATCTTGTGACAATGAAAGAATTTAACTTGCGTCATGTCCTTCTTACCTCCATGATAAGAATATTATTTGGAATGATATATTTTACCTTTCGCCGTCCTTGCCTTCATCACTAAGGCACATTTCTCTTCATCATCAGTCTTTGATGAAGAGCCATCCATATCGTTCCTCCTGACCTCATCCTGCATCAAATCTGACCATACTCATTTCCAATCTGGAAGCTTCTCCCGACCATTGACAAAGTCTTGATAACTATGCAAACTCTTTGGGAATCCAAGAATAGCAAGTCTCACCACATCCTCCTCGATAATTATGATTCCAGCATTTCCAATTTCATCCCAACATTGAGTGAACTTGGTCAAGTACTTTGGAATCGTCTCGCCTTTCTCCATCTTGATTTTACGCAGTTTATCCTTCACTGCCAAATTCCTTTGATCACTACTATTCTGATACAAGTATTTCAATGTTTTCAACATAGTATGCAGAGTTTCCTTGCCATGGAGACTCGAGACAATGTGGCCTCAAACTCTCTCAAGGATTATCCGCCTTGCCATCGCCACACACTTCTTCCATTCGGCCAAGTTCTATGCATCCGTAGCTGCTGGCTTGGGGACTTCTTTATCAATGAATTCCTCCAATCCATTATCTTCTAGCGTAGCCTCCATCCTGTCCCTCTAGGTTATAAATTTTGAGTTGCCTTCCAAGGCACACTCAAGCCTCAACCCATGGAACGCCATCTTTTGATCCTAAAGTATGTATACAAATTTGACTTTCACCTGTAACCCAAAAATTCAAAACTTCGAAATCTCCTCTAGAGAACTGATTTTAAATCAATGATATATACGTCATCCGAACTCCGATTCAAGTGATTTGTTTTTTGAATTTGTGTGTCTTTTCCAAAGAAATCCAAATCTGTAATTTGTTTCTAAAATGTTTTCACATAAATTCTCAGAACTTCTCTACAAACTCTCGGCCTAAAAAACAATCTTGCTCTAATAGCATGTAGAAAAACCTGTAGATTCACAAGCTCATGCAATCTACAAAAACAAGAGACAAGAATCTACTTCTACTCTTTACAGTAGAAGCCCATAAACATCAAGAAAAAAATAATCAATAGAGGAATAGAATCTAAGGCACATAACATAATAAATATCCAGGGAAATCCGCAACTCAAAACACCACTATTTGTTTTGTAATAATATGGAAAATCAAGATGAAATTACAATGTTTTTTCTCTCTAGAACAATCCCAGCACTAAGCAAATTCAATCTCCAACTCATAAACAAGATCAAGGCGAAAGCTTAGCCTCTTCACAAGCTCTCCAAGTCTCTATTCCAATTTGTGATTCTTATGAAGGATAGCTTGTATTTAAAGGGAAATAAAGCCTCTAAAAATAGTGCAATCCCTCAAGGATCACTTCCTAAATGCATGCACTATCAGTGCAACTTAGAAAAATCTAAAACAAATACTACACTATCCCTGCACTCTTGTCTCAACTTGGTCTTTATCAAAATCAACATGCATGAGTTTCTAATGCTGGAATGTTCAATTAACTAGAGTAGAACTAATTAGGTCACTAGTGTCCCAACTGAATGTTTACTCACTATTAGTTCTTGAAACTGATTGGAACTAATTTAAACAGACTTAACTCAATAAAATGAGTTAACTAATTACAAATCATTCATGACTCATCCTTAACTCCTATAAGTTATGGATAACATGTACATGTCTTCTAAAAGACTTCCAATTCGAATTTCCTAAATTAATTAAGTTAATTAAACTTGATTAATTATTTTCAAATTGCTATGAGAAAATAATTCTATTTTAATTCAAGGACAAGTTAAACTAGAATTTATTATTTCCATTTCTCAAAAGACATAAGTATGGTCACTTTGCCAAAGACTGTTTGGAAAATGGAAATTCTCCTAGGTCCCACAACAACAACTGTGGCTTCAACAACAATACATTCTATGATAGAAGAAGAAGTGAAGCTCCCACTGCTCGTCAATAATGTCACCATTCTCAAAATAGATCGAGGAAATCAAGGTATGATAATAATGTGACTGCCACTCAATGCAAATACTTTCTTATTTCTTCTCTTTCTAGTTCCTCTCGTCTAGATTGTGGCTTGATAATTTGCTAGTGGAAAGTGGTGCTTCTAGACACTTCACTAGGTACTGTGAAGTCCTCCCAAACCTGGTTGAGAGGGAGAGAAATATGAAGATTATTCTTGGGGTAAATCTACTTATCCACTGATTTGGATATGTTTATTTCAATTTTAACTATGGTCAAGTCATTCATCTACATGATGTATTATATGTTTAAGGATTGAACAGGAACCTTGTCTCAATTTATGCCATGGAAGATAACAATTTGAAAATTGCATTTATTGCTGGAATTGTTTTTGCATGGATAAGGATATATAGCATGAGATATTCCTTCACTCTTGGGTCTAAAAATGAAGGCCTATATAAATTTTGTGGGAGACCTATGCAAGCTCTAGTACATGATGCCTCTCATCAATGTCAGTTGTGGCATCAAAGTTTCACTCACCTTCACTATGATGCTTTGCCTAAGGTGAGGAAGATGGTCTCTAGGATTCCTGAAGTTCAAACAAATCATGATCAGGTATGTTCAATATGTACAAGTGGAAATAAGTTGAGGGGATAATTCTGTTCTAGTTGGAGCAAGAAAAATGGGATATTACAACTCATACATTCTAATCTATGAGAACGAATTCTGGTGACTTCTCTTTGTGGATACTTGTACTGCATAAACTTTGTGGATTACTTCTCTCATAAGATATGGATTTTATTCTTGAAGCAAAAGGATGGTGAATTTAACATGTTCAAGTACTTCAAGGCGTTGATAGAGAATCAAATAAGAAAGAGAATAAAAGTATTCAAGTATGATAATGGAGGATAATTCATTTTCAACGAGTTCATTAAATTTTGCAAGAAATATGGAATTAAGGAGTCTTTGGTACCTTACAACCCTCAACAAAATGGAGTGGTAGATAGAGAGAATATAACTATCATGGAATTTTCTTGAGCCATGTTGCATGATCAAAAGATGTTGAATTTTCTATGGGGTGAAGCTGCCAAAATGATGGTCTATGTTCAAAAAAGGATCCCTCATCAATCCTTGTGTGATAGGACGCTTGAAGAAGTTTTCATTGGTGTGAAGCCTGATGTTGGTCATTTGAGGATCTTTGGCTGCCTGATATACCTTCATGTCCCAAAGGAAAAAAGGAACAAGCTGGAAGCCTCTGGAAAGAAAGGTACATTTGTTGGTCATTGTGAAAATTCTAAAGAATATAAAATATATGTACAAGGTTAGAGGAATATATAGTTTAGCATGGATATGAAATTTGATGAATATGCTACCCTTTGGAAAGAAAGGGAAACTCTCCCCCTACCAATATTGAGAAGAACAATGATGCCATGGATATATAAGAAGACCCTTTTGTGCATGGGCCTAAGTCTGATGTTGGTTATGATCCCTTGGAACCCATGGACCTCATAGATCCCCCTCCATGTGATCCTCCTTCCTGGAAGATACCACTTTTGCTTCATGGAACTTTACAATATGTTGAGAGACATGGTACTTCCAAAGGAACCTTGAAGGAAAGTACAAAGCCATGCTAATATCAAGGATATGTCTTGGATATGAGCAACATCATACAGGTTGAACCACACACCTTTGAAGAAGTTGTGAAACAAAATGTATGGAAGGACAATATGGTTGAAGAGTATGAATATATCATGAAAAATTATGTATGGGAAGTGGTTTCGAGACCTCAAGGAATGTCTCTTGTGAATTAAAAATGGTTGTACAAGATTAAGCATGGTGCATATGGAAGTATCGAGAAATATAAGGGGAGGTTCATGGCTAGAGGTTTCTCTTGGAAAGAGGGAGAGGACTATGATGACATATTTGCACCAGTTGCTCGTTATACTAATATTTGATCTATTGTTTCCATTGTTGCTACCTAGGGATGGATTCTTCATCAAATGGATGTAAAGACTACATTTTTACATGAAATTCTCCGGGAAGAAGTATATGTTGAGAAACCAATGCTTTGAAGTACATGATAGGAAGAATCACGTGTGTCAGCTAAAGAAAGCACTCTATGGATTGAATTAATCCCCTATGGCTTGTTATGCCTACATAGATAGCTACCTGATGAAGTTTGGTTTTACATGAAACAATGTTGATCCGAACCTCTACTTGAAATTTGTCCAAGGTATGCCTCTAATTTTGGTTTTATATGTTGATGACTTATTATTGATAGGTGGAGAGACTCTAATTCTTGAGTGTAAGCATGAGCTAGCCTATGAATTTGAGATGAAATACCTTGGATTGATGAAATACTTTCAAGGCTTAGAGGTGTGGAAAAAACCTTGTGGGATTTTCCTTTCTCAAGGAAAATATGTTGTTAAGATATTGGAAATATTTGGAATGGTAGAATGAAAATCCATGGCACACTGATGGAAATCAATTTCAAGAATCTATGTGGAGAATCTACATGACCTGATATGATGAATCTTACTGAGTATCGATAATTTATTGGGGTACTAATGTTCCTTGTGAACACTCAACCTAACATATGTTTTGTAGTGAACAATTTGAGTCAAATTATGATAGATCCCTTGCATGCACAATGGGTTGTTTTCAAGCATGTGCTAAAATAGTTACACGAGATGATTAATATTGGTCTGACATATACTAGTGGAGATGTGAGGATACATGGATGGACAAACATTGACTTGACCAAGAATATTATTGATAGGAAGAGCACATCAAGGTGTTGTTTTAGCCTTGGATCTGCCATGATATCTTGGATAAGAAAGAAGTAGAAGTATTTTTCCCTTAACACTACTGAGGTTGAGTATATTGCTACTAGCATGGCTAGCTATGAGGAAATATGATTAAGGAAGCTCTTTGGGGAGTTGTTTGAGCAGGTTCTAGATAGACCGTGCTATATTGCGACAACAAGTGTGGGATCCGATTGACAAAGAATCTCATGTTCCATGACAAGTCTAAGGATATTGAGATTAGATATCATTACGTTTGAGATACGTTGCAAAGAGGAGTCGTAAGACTCCATAAAATTTCGACTCATGAGTAGATAGATGATATTATTACTAAGGATTTACCGAAAGGGAAGTTATTGGTCTTCAGAGAGAAGCTTGGATTGATGGATGTGACCATCCTAGGAAAGGGTCATGGATAATCAAGAACACTGAGCTATGCTCTTCCCCCGCCATTTGAGCTCCCAGGGAGAGGAATTGGTCTAGAGAGCTCTTGGGGTTGAGAGAACTCTAGACAATAGGATGTGTGATCCTTGTCATTTATGAAAAGTTGGGTATCCTGCCTATTTTTAATGTGGGGTGTATGTGATCCTCATCATTTATGACAAGTTGGGTATCCTTCCATACCATCTATTTGGGACTTGACAGAGTATACCCCAGTATACATCTCAGCCACAAGTTGGGCCCTTCGGGATTTCCATCCATATAGCCAAATGGGGGAGGAGAGACTTGGGTCTGTGTAATCCTTACTGTTGGGATAGGGTCCCTAGGGTTATTTTTGGGGTTAGTTAACCCAATTTTTGTAAAAGTTTTGTAAAAATATGTAAAGTCTCCACGAAATGTGGATGCGGAGGGCATATCTAGATAGGAGTCAAAGGGGTTTATCCCCTTCTTCGGATAGGTAAATAGGTCAGTTTTGAGACTCACCCATGGTACATGGACCATGGTATTCTATTCAAAATGATATATATTTGAGTCATAGTGAGTCTAGAAGAGGTATCTAATGGTAATGGATAAGAGGAAGTCAAAATAGAGATTGTTTCGGGAAAGTGTTAAGGCGGGAAGGCTCTGCTTCCTGCACTTAGGCGAAAGGGGAAGGATGCTATAGTTGAGTGAGCAGGAGGCCTTGGTAAGTCCATAGTTCAGTGCCTGGACCCCTATAGTTGAGTGCACAGGGTGAAATAATCTGTAATCTAAACATTGAAGATAAATAAGGGTTGATTTTGAAGAATTATCTTGCAATCTGAGAATTATTGTTGATACTATTTATGTTATGATATGTCGCTTTATAATATATTTCTATGCAATAATGAATAAATGTTGTGCGAAACTACTGAATCTATATTATTTGTGCGACTTAAGTAATTACCTATTTCACGAAGATAAGGGTTATTTCTGTTGTGATTTCTGATGAATTAGATAGATCTGCGTGAGGATAGATCTAGGGTTACTGATTAATGCACGAAAGTGGATAAATTTTTTGTTTAGGGTTTGCAAAGGCTGATCATAGACCTTCATGAAGGTCTAGAAGCCATTTTACTCGAGTTACTATATCAAACCATAGAAGACTACTAACCTGCGTGAAGGAATATCTAAGCCACAAGAGCTAAGACCACTTATCACATTGTCTCTAGATGCAGAAACCCGGTTCTAGCATTCCTCAGTACTGCTTTGGGTGAGACTACAACCTCCGCTATGAAATTTGTTGCTAAAAGGGCCAGCAGTTAGGGTTTTGTTGGTTGGTGCGAACAACTCTGAACTTGGGTCAGCCCCCCATAATCCAACAAATGGCTCCATTGCCGAGACAAAGATCTATCTAAGATATGTGTGATAAATAGTTTCCTACAAAGAAAGAGATTGACAAGTGGATTGATCGAAACGTGCATGCATTCACGGTTCAAGAGAATAGGAGCCCTAAATTATCTAAGGAACAGTGGTTGTAGGTATTTTTGTACACATACGAGACTGGCGTTTTCTTCTGTTTCTTCCATGAGGAACTACATGAGTGGTTGTCTAAATTCGCTGATAGTCAAGGGGCGTGGAGGCTTAACGGTCCTATAGTGTGGAATCTTGAGCTGGTGTGACGTCTGGAGGCATCAGAAAGAAATATCGCACAGGCTCTGGATCACTAGATTGACCATACATTGGGAAGTTTTGTGACTTATTTTGCGATTGACAAGAATAACAACTATAGAGAAGCATAACGAAGGCTCTTTAAAGGAATGTGAGGTAAGTATCTAAAATCATTAAAGACTGCAATTAAAATGTTGTTATGTGAAAAAAGGGTTATGCAATTACTTTGATGTTTGGGGCTATGTGAAATAGGAGATTCTTTAGAAGAAACAAAGGACCCAACCTAGAATATAGTTCGCTCAATGAACCCCCCTCAAGCAACGACGAAGGGGCGGTGTTGACTACGCCGTGAAGTGCAATTCAGTTAGTTACGTGGGGTATTCTATGGATACCGCATCCATTGACCTCACCTCCACCTCCACCTCCACCTCCACCTCTGCCTCATACACCTACACCTTCACCGCCTCCACCTCCATTTCCACCATTAAACATGGCAAACACAATGAAGATGCCAATTTTTAAAGGAACAGGGAGCGAAGATCCATAAAATTTTTGGTTTTTTGTAGGAGATGTTTGGACAACACAACAGATTATGAATGATAATATTAATAAAGCGTATTTGGTTACAACCTTACAGGATCATTAATTAACATGATATATTAAGTATTGCACTGATAACCTCAATGCGACATTGGCAGATACCCAACTAGATTTTAATAAGGAGTTCAATAATCCTAAGTCATAGGTGCATTCAATAATTGAACTTAAGGAAATCTAACAGAATATAGATGAGAAACCTTGGGATTTTGATCAAAGGTTGAAGTGCCTGATCAGGCAAGCCAATATGATAGTCTCAGATTCACAACATCACGACTAGTTTATAGCAACACTCTTGCCACATTTAAGAATTCCTTTATCACAACAGAAGATAGCAATGCAAGAAGAAGCTTTCGAGATCACAATGAGGCTAGATGCCTCGCCTATACAAGATATGCACCTTGGAGTGCAACAAATTCATTCACAACTGGAAAGATTGCACTTGGAGTTGTAGAGCCTGAAGAAAGGAAAGGAATCTCAGTTGAAGGTGCACACTAAGGTCTAGTGTCTGAAGCGTAAGAGTCATGGACATGATAAGGATCATTTCCTAGTCTGTAAGAATTATATTACAGGGGAGGGTCTATTCCCCTGAAACTAGAAACTAATGTTGGGATGAGCGCAGGAGCTGCGCTATGGTGCATTATTTGTTAGGTTACAAGAAAACACACCACTGATAACTTCCATCTACTACAAAAGTTTGTACAGACCCCTCAACAGTTGTTTTGTAATTTCCATAAGTTTGTAGGGCATGATGAATGCCATTGTAGGAGTTATGAGTTGATGATGGATAGAACACCTACCTACAAAACACAGGCAGAGAAACGACCTCAAGATTAGGGCGTAGGAGTTGTGCGTGGAGGATTCCAAGGGCGAGGAAGAGGAAGAGGCGCTAGACTAGGATGATGAGGTGGATAGGTAATCTGCTATAACTGTGGCGAAGTAGGGAACTTCGCGCAAGATTGTAAAAATCCCACGCATCCATCATGTCAATATTGTTGATAGTTTGGCCATGTCATAGAGGAGTGTCTGGTCCTTATGGGGAAAATGTAAGAAAAGAAGGCGTAGCCCCAACAACCTACGCAGAACATACAAATGATGAGGGCCGAGCTCCACGAAGAAGATCAAAGGATAAATATCATGTTGAGAAGTGGTATGAAGACTGGTGCAGATAAAGGTAAGTAGCCTGAGGAATATAGGTGGGTGCGCAAGGCTATTGAGAAGGAAGTAGATTTTGACCTTAATTGCACTAAAGAGACTTTCATGGAAGCAAAGAAGAACTTCGCTGAGGTCTCCACCTGAGGAAGTCAGGAGAAAATTCCAGAGACTAATGCGATGCAAGAAGTAGATCCTTCAATACTCACTACTTTCTTGAAGACTTATATGAAGTTTACACATGATCAGAAAGGAGTAGAATGATTGCAAAAGTTAATAGACAAATGCATCAATAAGGAAAATAATCCTACTGAGAAGCGCATAGTAAGAAAGATTGGTAAGCATAAGGTGCAAACTGGGCACAAGATGAGGCTAACTACACAAATAGTTGAATATGAAATGGACCAAGTAATCCTGGATTTGGGTTCTAATGTGAATGTCCTTCCTAAGGAGACGTGGGAAAGGATGGGGAGACCTGTGTTGCAGTGGTCTCCTATTCAGGTACTTATGGAAAATCAGCAGAAGATTATTCCAATGGGGCGCTTATATGCTGTAATGATGGAAATTGAGGGTGCGAGTGCTGGCTGACTTTGAGGTCATTGAAATAGTGAATGATAGTAACCCATACCTCACGTTGCTAGGAATTGAATAGTATATTCATATGAATGGGGTAATCAACTTGAAGAAGCGGAAGATGTCATTTGAGAAGAGGTCGCTTACAGTTGTAATGCCACTAGACCCTGCAAATGGAACATGTTATAATGAACCTGTTCGTGACTATGTGGAAAGTGATGATGATTTGGATCAGATATACAAGATAATAACGCGAGATGAGGATTGGATCAATCCTACAGCCGATGGACGAATTGTGTGGGACAGGGATAGATCCTGTGCCTCAAACTCAGATGGAGAGCTTGAACACTAGCAGAATTGGTTGGATGAAGTATCTATGCTCTATTGCAATATGATGACCAAGTCGCTGAGGTTTGTTTCAAATGAGGTAAGGAATCTTTCGAATTATGATGGGTTAACTAATGTAGAACTATTTTTAGATGCATTTGAAAGGGAAGTACTGGAAGAACATCGATTCTAGGCACTGGAATTAGTGTTGCACGCTATGTCTGCCTGTTGGTGGGGTACACACAAGGAGAGCTTTGCTAGATGGAGAGAATATAGAAGAATGATGAAGTTAAGGTTTGGCTATGCTAATACTAGGATGACACAAAAATACAGTGGGAAGGATGATCCACGTGATCATTTAGCACGATGGACTAAGGCATGGGGAACAGAACCACAACCAGAATGGGTGCATATTTTTTGTCATACCTTAGATACTATCCCAATGAACTGGTATTTGGAGACGGAGCTTTGCCATGGGACAGTTGAATGGGACATTATAAGGGAGAGTTTTCTATTAACCTTCAGCTTTGAGGATTTTTTTGAGGGAAGTGATGAACCACTACAAGATAAAAAAGAAGCCATATTCAGAATGTCGAAGGAATCAGTAGAATGGATTCAGTCAGATTGGAGTACATAGTTGCACCATGTGCTAGAATATTATAATGTGACTACTAAAGAAGAAGAGGATGATCCATGGAATATTACCATTCCTGAAACTGAAGGACGATGCGAAGTCAAAGGATCGAAGATGGAAAACCTAGATGTATCAGAACCTTTGAAAACTCGAAAAGTAAACATTGGATCTGAAGCAAAGCCTAAGTTTGTGAAGATAGGAGACTATTGGGACAAATATACAGTTGATAAGGTAGTTGAGCTACTGTGCAAATACCAGGATTTATTCCCAACAAAGTTTTCAGATTTGAAGGGAATTATCAGATATTTAGGTGTTATGAAGATCACCTTGAAACCAGATGTGAACCCTGTTAAGCAGCAACCTTATTGGCTGAATCCAAAATATAAAGAGAAGGTGCACCAAGAACTCGATAAAATGTTGGAAGTCGGTATTATTGAGCCAGTAGATGAATTTGATTGGGTAAGCCCAATGGTGGTCCAAGAAAAGAAACAGAAGGGTGAGATTCGCATATGCGTAGATCTGCGAAAGTTGAATGATGCTTGTGTGCATGATCCGTTTCCAACATTGTTTACTGACGAAGTATTAGAGAATGTTGGTGGACAAGAGGCATATTCGTTTACTGGTGGATTGTCAATATATCATCAAATAAAGATCACACCGAAAGATCGAAGCAAGAAAAGCCTTCATGGTTGAGTGGGGTTTCTTTCAATATAAAATTATGCCTTTCGAATTGACAAACATGCCTACAATATTTTCTCGGGTAGTGATCACGACATTCAAAGAGTTTATTCATAAGTTCTTGGAGGTATATTTTGATGATTAGACTATGTTTGGATTAGTAAAGCACCATGTTACGAGCCTGCATCTTATGATGGATACATGTCAAAGGTATCAGATCGCACTAAACATGAAAAAATTCATATTATGTGTACCCTTTGGAATTTTGCTCAGCCATGTTGTATGTAAGTAGGGATTGATGGTGGACCCTACGAAGATTGCTGTAATTGTGAATTCGGAAGCTCATAGGAATGTGAAAAAACTATGCATGACATTGGGGCACACTGGGTACTATAGGAAGTTTATCAAGGCCTATGCCTAGATAACCGCACCGATGGAGAAATTGTTAAAGAAAGATGCGATGTTTTGCTGGGATGAAAGCACAACCTTGGATGTCTTGAAGGAGAAAATGGTGACAATGCCTATTTTGGTGTTTCCAGAATGGAAAAAGGAGTTTCATGTGCATGTCGATGCCTCTTGTATTGCATTAGGAGAAGTATTAACACAAGAAGTGAGGCAAAGATTGATCATCTGAAAGATTTTGCGAGCAGGAAGTTATACAAAGCTGAGAAGAATTACTCGACTACAGAGCGCGAAGGGTTGGTGATGGTCTACACGCTACAGTTTTTCAAGCATTATTTATTGGGTGGATACTTCAAAATGTATACAAATCACTCCACGCTGAAGTACCTAGTCAATAGCCTTGTGTTGGGGGGGAAGATATGCCTATGGTTACTATTGTTCCAGGAGTATGACTTTAAAGTGATTGTGAAGCCTGGAAGGCTGAATGCAAGCCCAAACCATCTATCCAGAATTGAAATAGGTGAGGAACCAAGTATTTTGGAGGAAGGACTACTAGACATGAAGCTCTTTGTGGTGCATGTTGCAAATGATCATTTTTTTGACATTATCCAATTTTAAACAATGAGAATATCTCAAGAAGGTTGTTCCACTCAATTGAAGAAGGAATTAGTTGTTTAGCTGTGGAATTTTCAGTGATTGTGGGTCATTTATATAAGATGGGAATGGATGAGATGCTGCGAAGGTACGTTCCAGAGTTTGAATGCGTTAGTAACCTAGTTGAAGCACATGTTGGAGTGGCAGGAAGTCACTATGCAGGGAAAGCAATCACACAGAAGATTTTGTGCACTCGGTTATGGTGGCCAACATTACACAAGGATTCTAAGGCATACTACAGGGTGTGCGATGTTTTTCAACAAATGGGGAAGCCTTCGCAAAGAGATGAGTTGTGTTAGGGTCGAACCCTAACCCCCTTATTTATGTAATAGGGTTAAGTCATAGTTATAGTTAGTTAAAGAGTCAATAAAGCCCGTATTAACAACTGTAAGTGGTTGACTCACATTTAAAGAAAGGGACCACAGTTAGTTGCAAACTGGCCCTCGTTTTAGATAGATGGTATTGAGAGAACCATGGTAATGACCCATGGTATTGCATGTATGAATCCTATATAAAGGATAGAGACTCCCCATTGAGGAGAATTGTGTCTTATTTTTTAGTCGAGCTCTGCTTTGTTGGAGGTTTCCCCCTCGAAGAGGCAAGTGAACATTGCTTTCATCACTGAATAATAAAATATTTGTTGTTTTCTCATTTTGTTCTATGTTCTTGGTTGTATTTCTTCGTATATTTGGTATTCTGGCATCTTCTTGCAGGTCAAGAGCATAAAAAGTGGTATCAGAGCACTTTCTAGGGCCGGTGGTATCTCCATTTTTATCAAAATTTGTTTTTAGGCTACGAGTGTCTTGAAACCATGGGATCTGTCATTGAGCACATAAACCTATGGATTGGGGAGGCATGCATGCGGGAAATACAAGAGGTGGTCATGCTTGTTGGACTCCCTTGTAACCCATGTGGGTACCCCTTCGAGTAGTAGAGCATTAGACAAAACCGCACACTGACTCTCTTCCACGTACCCTCTGGGTATATCGGAAGCCCCCTAGGCTCACATGAAACCCCACCTTAGATAAACCGTTGGCCATCTTGCTACTACAGTACAATAAGAACAACACTCGAGGAGATTACTCGCGTGTACGATAGGGTAGTTGGGTGGTAAGGCTAAGGGTACAGTTGATCCTCCTTAGTTAGTGCCCTGAAATATTGGGTCGAGTAATCCTGTTGGACCTTATGTTTATTGCGATCTATATCACCTGACACTCCTTGCGACCATAGTTCCCTTATCTCTCTAAAGAGCACCCATTATCTTCTTTGCTAGATCAGATCTCGCAATTGGGGTTATGTGCTGCCACAACAATCAAATCCACTAGTTGAGGGTCTACTGCCACAATACCATTCAAATCTAGCAGCTGGGGTTCTATCGCTGCCGCAGTCCAACTCACATTCAACAGTAAGGGTTTCACAGGCAAATCTAACCACTTGTGTAGGTGTTATCGGGAAATCTAGTGTCCATGCAGAGTTGCCAGTCCCACTAAGACGGGTAGCTATCTTAGAAACAAACAAACTAAAGTTACTCTCGTTTTCCTTTATGAGAAGTAGATAGAAGAGGAGCAAGGAATACCAACCTCAATCTTTCGCTCAGTTCCTTGTTTTTTCCCCTCTGATAGATCTTTGCCGCTCCTTCCTTACTTACCCGGCTTCAAAGAGTACCTATAAAGTCAAAGCAGCATAATACCTTCAAAGTACAGAGATCTACAATCATAAACAATAGAGGACCAGATATATAATGACCACACAAACGCATATATCATCAAACATACAAGAATGTGGAGGAAAATTTGAATAAATTTATTAATATAAAGAGTAGAAGAGAGGATTACAACCCATTGACCTGACACAGCATCATCCTCCCAGCATGAAAGCCCTTATTCACCTCATGAAAAGCTTAGATCACCCAACCCTATGATGTTCCACTAGGAAACCAATAGCACTTCCTTACAAGATGCAAAATTCCAGCCTCTGGATCTATGGGATCAGGGATCCATATATATATGTTTGCAGGGGGGTGAGTCAGCTTCTGGGATTCTAATTAGTGTCTTCTATCTGATAGTTCTTGGTTCCACTTGGAGATTCATGATCTCTTACTCATCCCTGGGCGAATTAAGAGAGGCAAGTGTCACAGGAGAAGTTTCTGGAAGATTCCATGATCATCCACCTTGAAAATTGTCTCTGCCATTTGTCTACTCTCACCCATCGCACCCTACAGAAGGGCTTTCAATATGAACCTCACTTTTTGCATGTGGCAGGTAAGATGCATCGTGCCCTACGCACTGAGCAGTCTGTATGGTCCAGTTTTGACTAGTTCTGAGCAATTTTTCATGGAGAACTTCTGGGAGATGATGTAATTAGCTGACCTTCTCCTTTTAGGGTATGAAACAACACTTTTAGGGACTTAGAAGCCCTTGGTTTATGGACATATGTGATAGGGGTTGCAGTGCCCAAATATGTCTATGACAGTTTCCCCCTAAAGCATGAGGTCATTAATCTTTTGATTTCGGGTGAAATGCTTTATCATGAGGATCTGAGGTTTTTCGAAATGGAAGGTGAACTGTAATAAGATACAATACAATACATTATCTCCATAATATTTTCATGATATAGCTGAGGCAAGCATTCCCATGCTCAGTTTTATAAATTCATTTTCATGTACATAGGATAGAAAACTGTCTGTATGGTAGACTGATGATTCTGATAGAGCCATCATCCTTTGATTCAGGTGATCATCTACACAGCAATGATGTACATTTGATGTCTTTATTTTCCTAAATATATCATAGCCTGGATGGATGAAACTAGATCCGAGGTCTTCAAAATCATTCAATATTCGCCCGAAGTACAAGTCGATCCATGTGAAAAGATGTTCTAGAGTCGAACATGGAAAGACATCGCCTGATTACCAACCAATGATTTAAGCTGTTAACAGGCGTGAGATGAATCACCGATAATGATGATGACCCTCAAGGTACGACAGTACAATTCACGTGGTGTGAAAATAGGACTTGGTGTCGAACACCACGCAAAATCTTTTGGTCGAAGGACATTGATGTAAACCTGTCGCTGGAAGTGAGAAACTTGCCATTGAGGCATTCAAGCTTCAAACTACTGAAAGGGTTGTTCCTAGATCGACTTATTGGATAATGAGCTATCGTCGACAAGAAGTGACTCGTCGTAGGAGGGCCTTAATGAATCCCACATCTACGACACGGAACGGAGCAAATGATTTTGCGGAGGTGAAAATGATTTGATGATACATGGTTCTGGGTGGCGGTCATGAAAGAATGAAGGGTGAAGGTATTGCAGTGGATGAGACACAAGCTGGGTTGGTGATTTCTCTGAGCGACTTCTCTTGAACATATCGGTGACACTGAAATGGATTGGTAGCGTTAACCCCAAGAATGGATGGTATGATGGACCAATGGTAATATGACCGGTGAACGAAATAACCCAACCTGACTCAATCATGGATGGAGTGAAAGTGTCATGTTCAAGAGCGACTTGCTACCAATAAAGTTTCTTCAAGTTTTCTTCCCAATTTTTCCCCAGTCATTGATGACTAGTACCTCTTTATTTTTATCAAGCTTGAGGAGGATAACATATTCTTGTTCTATAATTTTCCCTTTGGCCAAACCCGTCGCTATGTTTTAACGAGCCTAGCAACAATGAAACTCGTTCTTGTCTTTATGGACAAGTTTGTCGCTATTGGATTTAACGAGTTTAACGAAAAAGACAACTTGGTCCTTTTTTGATTTTAGAGAGTCCGAAAAGGGACGTAAAGGAAACTCCAGTAATCCTTTTTCGTCATATAATCCCTTAAGTCCGAAAAAGTATAAAATAATACGAAAGGGATGACTTTTCGATAGTTTTAACGAGATGAACAAGACAAGCGCTCGATATTTTTGTGTAATGATCCCTCAGGTCCAAAAAGATTAAAATCTAGAGGAGGGATAGCACTTCCAATATCTTTAACGAGCTGGAGAAGCCAATTTTTTGGCAATATTTTCATATTTTATGAGTCAGATGAAAAGAGCTTAAAGGAGACTCGTTTTTTGAGGAACGAGTGATATTTTCGGGTAGCATCTAGTTCTAGGTAAGGTTTGCAATTTCCAAATCACGACAGTGTTACAAGGATGGCTAACAAAATCACTCATCACAGCTGTTCCTCAAAAGGATAAAAAATCAAATGGAGGTGTATGATCGGCTAAAACGGAGTGGAGGTGATGGTAAGAACACGACTAGGGCTCAAAAGCTGATGATAATGCATTCGCAATGGTTATTTACCAGATATTGGTTCATTTTTTAATGAACTTAAACTCTGGTGGAACATATGCTCATTGCTTAGGTTTAATTTTTAATGAGCTTGAACTTTGCGTAAAACTGTTTGTGCTAGTCGTATAATAAGGATGTCTCATCAATAGGTTCAATTTTTAAGGAGCTTGCACCATTTGAAACTCTGCTCCGAATCCTTTCTTTATGTAAGCTAAGAATGACCAATCCTACAAGTTTAAAGGGTTAAGAATCTACAAACTAAGAAAATAAATGGTCGCTTTTCACTTGCATGCAAAAAGGTTTGCATGCCCCCAGGTATACTGAAATAGAGTTTCGAGGCTACCATATAGAAGTTTCTTGCATCCACAAGATAGTTCCATCTGCATAGTAGACAGAAACACTTCCTCGGCTTAGTCCATCGGACAAAGGTGATTCTAGCTCCAACCACCTAACCTTGACGAGGGAATCTTATTCCGGTCTAATCCCATTTTCCTAAACAGACGGGTGTGTCAGACTAGTCATATATCCTTTGTGGAAACCTACCCTATACCCAAAGTTTTCCTGCCAAAGCAGACTAGGGTGCATGCCCCCTGGGTTTCAGTCATGGCCACCGAATTACTCGTGTTCTTTAGGTGGACGGACTGGAGATTGATGAGACATTCCTTGCGTGAAAAGACCAGTTAGGGATGGTATTTGACTATTAGCTATGTGTGAGCCGGGGAATGAAAGCTGGTCTACGAGATGGACCACTCTGCCTTCATGCGGAAAACACATTACTCAAAAGAGTGAGGAGACAATGGTTCCCATGCTATAAATGT
Source organism: Pinus taeda (assembly GCA_000404065.3). Lineage (NCBI taxonomy): Eukaryota > Viridiplantae > Streptophyta > Pinopsida > Pinales > Pinaceae > Pinus > Pinus taeda. Next base: position 8,034 of record APFE030901669.1, on the reverse strand, counting down.
AGTCACACCCAAGGAGTAGATTATAATATAGAGGTCCTTGGACTACCATTACGTTCAGATAAATGGTTTTCCCTCTCGAAGTTATAGGTAAGTTTGGAAGGATTCCTAACGGTCGATTCGTTCCTTTGTCGAAGCCTGCCAGATTTCGCATCTCAGACATAAGCGATGGCAAACCTATCGCTTTCCAAGCAGTTGAGGAAAGGATACTTAGAGAATCCCCTTCATCTATGATAGTACCGACCACGACCATTCTGTAAGCTTGTACAATGATTTGGAATGGTATATGAGACGGTAGATGTGGTCTGCCTAATAGATTCTAGTTGAAGGAAACGACTAGGTTGCTTGGAGGTGGGACCAAATAAATGGCCAGATACGGCTCTGATGAATTTCCCTCCTATGGTAAAGGAATGGGTAGATTTCCCCCATGTTCATTGGAGTCTGTGTTTACGAAAAGAATTTGAACAGTGTCATTCTCATTCTCTTCGGTGACTGTATCATCTGAAGATGGACCTTCCGAAGACAAGACTGGGTCGATTGCCATCTCGACCCGATGACTTTGGTCCGGTGTGGACTCAGAGGGTTTATCTTCAATGATAGATGCTTCGACCGACCACGAAGATGTGTCAGTCATATTTTCAACTAGCGATGGACTCGCCAAGAGTTTCTTGTATCCAGGAGGAAACCGTAGCGGTGAAGCAGGACAGTTATCCAAGACTCTTTTAGCTTTTTCCAAGAAGGGACAACGATGGATGGCATGATCGCCTTCACATAGCCTACAAGGAAATTTATATTTTCCTTTCTGTCTAGAGACTTCGTTTTCACTAGTTGACAGTGTACTCTCAACATGATCGTCAGAGGTTGACGACACCAGATTGTGCAAATGAGGAGATCAATCCCTTAAGATCTGAGGGATGCAAGGACAATCTCGATGATAATTGTCTCCTTTTCAAATGACACATGGAGATTTAGGTTTGGACGGTGCAGTGTGTGGATTTTCGCTAGATGATGCATGGTTGCCCCTTTTTGCCTTTGGCTCCTTCTTCTTTTTCTCCTTCCCTTTCTTCTTCTTCTTAGTTACTTGGTTTTTAGCTTTACCAGCTTCACCAAGTGAAGAGGAAGGAGGGGAGGGAGAAACAAATGAAGTAGAAGGTTGTGGGGTAACTCTAGTATCATCTAGTTGCTGATTTGATTGCTCAGGAATCACGGTGGTTTGAACGATAGAGGTCAAGAAGAGCCATATTGGCAAGCCGATTGTCAGTCCTGGAAGGGACAACGTGGCCATATGAGGTGCACCCACATCTCCCCAAGAGGAGAAAGGACTAGGATTTCCCCCAAGGGGAAATCCTTGGTTGGTGGACTCCATTTTCTCAACCTAAGATCAACAAGGGAACAGTGACATTATTCCCAAACCAATCGCAAAATTGCAAAATACGTTTTACAGTATGGCAGTCAATCTTGCTGAATGTTGTGTTCAGTGCATTGCGATCGATAGGGTGGCAAACACAGCTTCCTAAGGATAAAGGATATAGCCTATTGTGGTCTCCCAATATATACACGATGGTACATGGGAGCACAAGTTCGTACTGGCACTTGTCATCTCAAAGAGGAGGAATCACCCAACCTACGATGAAAGTGATAGTTACCAGGCTTTACGATGCCAGAATACGTCTCTGGCCTAGACTTCTAAATGTTGTGTGTTAGGTTCCAAAGCGTTTTTATGTTCATTGAATTTATTTTATAGTTGATATTTCTTAAGAAGTTTGCCTTTAAGGTTCACCGCCTGATGTAGATATACAATTCCTAAAATGCAATCTAAGATGATAAACAATCATTTATTCTTCTTTTTGCAATGAAAATCCTTGCTACTCAGGAAAGAGAAGCAGGATTCTTTCAACATAGAGCAGAGAGCACACAATAGATGCACTGTCCTAAATAAAAATCAACAAGCAGTCTAAATGCAAACGCACATGCATGTATTTGTTATCGGGAAATCTAGTGTCCATGCAGAGCTACTAGTCCCACTAAAACAGGTAGCTATCTTAAAAACAAACAAACTAAAGTTACTCCCGTTTTCCTTTATGAGAAGTAGATAGAAGAGGAGAAAGGAATACCAACCTTAATCTTTCGCTCAGTTCCTTGCTTGTTCCCCTCTGGCAGATCTTTGCTGCTCCTTCCTTGCTTACCCAGCTTCAAAGAGTACCTGTAAAGTCAAAGCAGCATAATACCTTCAAATTGCAAAGATCTACAATCATAAACAATATAGGACCAAATATATATTGGCCACACAAACGCATATATCATCAAACATACAAGAATGTGGAGGAAAAATTGAATAGCTCTATTAATATAAAGAGTAAAAGAGAGGATTACAACCCATTGATCTGACCCAACATCATCCTCCTAGCATGAAATCCCTTCTTCACCCCATGAAAAGCTTAGATCACCCAACACTATGATGTTCCACCAGGAAACCAGCAACACTTCCTTACAAGATGTAAAATTCTAGCCTCTGGATCTCTGGGATGAGGGATCCATATATAGATGTTTGCAGGGGGTGAGTCAGCTTCTGGGATTCTGATTAGTGTCTTCTCTCTGATAGTTCTTGGTTCCACTTGGAGATTCATGATCTCTTACTCATCCCTGGGCGAATTCAGAGAGGCAAGTATCACAGGAGAAGTTTCTGGAAGATTCCATGATCATCCACCTTGCAAATTGTCTATGCCATTTGTCTACTCTCACCCATCTCACCCTACAGAAGGGGTTTTCAGTATGCATCGCACGTTTTTCATGTGGCAGGTGATATGCATCGCACCCTTTGCACTGAGCAGTCTGTATGGTCCAGTTTTGACCAGTTCTGAGCAGTTTTTCATGGAGAACTTCTAGGAGATGATGTAATCAGCTCATCTTCTCCTTTTAGGGTATGAAACAACACTTTTAGGGACTTAGAAGCCCTTGGTTTATGGACATATGTGATTGGGGTTGCAGTGCCCAAATATGTCTATAACAGTTGCCCCCTAAAGCATGAGGTCATTAATCTTTTGATGTCGGGTGAAATGCTTTATCATGAGGATC
>APFE030901666.1:74837-91205 GCA_000404065.3 Pinus taeda | reverse complement strand
TGGATAAAAAACGGTTAAATGATCTAGTTTATGTCCAATACAACCTTCGGCTCAGATGAAACCATTTGCTGAACAAAAAACCTGATTCAGATCCCATTGTGTTGGAAGACATTGATCCAACGTCAGATTGGGTAGTGGAGAGTTGTCCAGCAGAGTTTGATCCTGGTGAGGATTTTGGTTTAGATATCGATTTGGAGTTGGACGCTGCAGTTCAACATGTTCAGTTGAATGCAGATCCATCAGCTTCAGTCTCACAGCCGGCAAGGACTCCAACCTCCTCTTCTCAGCCTGAGCCACGACAGAAGCGCAGCCGCATAGCTACTCTATCTCAGCGTGCATCTACTGGTACCACATCTACAGTTGCAGTTGGAGATGATGATGATGAGGAGGAGCCATGGGCAGGGGGCTCTGACTCTGATGATGATGATGATCCAGAGATTGATCGACATGATCTTGGCTCCTCTGGCAGTAGCTATGGCCAGTACTAGTAGTACTTTTGTTGTAGACTTGTAGTCTTGTAGAGGCCATTTCTAGCCTCCTTGGTTATGTGTTTTTTGTTTTGAGTCTTTGATCATGTATGACAGTTGACTATGTATTGCCATGGGTACCATTTTGATATAATGGATTGGTTCATGAGCCTACTTTGATCATATGTTGTCTTCCATCTATATTATAATGCTGTGTGTTTGGAAACATGAATGAAAATCTTTAAAATTATGTTTAAAATCTTCAAAATTATGTTTTTTTATCAAAAAACTAAATATTTAATGTATTTTTTACAACGACCAAGTCATTGAAAACGAGTCAGCCGAGTCATTACCGTTTCGGAGTCAGAGTCGGAGTCATTGCTCGGCCGAGTCGGAGTCGGAGTCGGAGTCTTAAAACATTGCGTAAGATAAGTATTCTAATGTTGAGGTTCGATGACTCGAATAGACCTTCTACAAAACAGACACAACAATGGCTCAAGGCTCCAATTGGAGGTGATATGCTTTCTTTATAGAGTCCTAAGGAGCGAAATCTAAGCCCTAGGGGTTTGATTAATTGGTTGTGTGTTGGAGAGACCCAAGGCCAATATGCAAGGAAAGGGTTTCCAATAATGATTTTCAATGAAACAAAGGTGCTTGAAACCCTTAAACAAGCCTCTAAGTTGAAGCAATGCAAACTAGGGTTTTACCCTAGAGCTAACAACTAGGGCAAAGAAATTTATGGATAAGATTGAAGTGGATGCCCACCAAAAAGAGATATTTTGTGGCAAATACACTCCCCAAAAGAATACTTACCTAGGGATTCATACTAAGCCCTAGTTTATGAGCTTATCCTTGAAGAGGCCAAAATTAGAGAGAGAAGAATTTATGGAGTAAGAAAGTGTTTGATCACCAACAAAGTACACCAATCCATTTTCCCTTGGGAGAATGGAGTCTATGATTTGATAGCACAACCAATAAGTTTCAAAGGAGGCAGAAATTTTAATGCCCTAGCACCCAAAACTTCAAAATATTATCTATGCCAAGGATAATGGATTTTTCATGGGAGGGCCAACAAAGGTTCAAGAATAGGACATTTAATCACATGTTATGCAATGTGTAATGCACGCAATAGATCATCTAGATACCAACTAGTATATCTTCAACAAATTAGGGTACAATTAGCATAACCTAGAATCAACATTAGTCCATACATTAGATATGTAGAAGATAGATATCCAACAATTAAGTTCACCTACAAGATAACATGCATAGATTCCATCCATTAATCCAAAGAATAGCTCCAAAGATAAGCAAAATCAACTCCAAATGTCAAAATGCATTCATTGATTCCAAGTTCTCCATAAGAAAGAAGGTTGAATTCAACTAGAGAGGCTGAAATTCCCAAGTTTGTGATCATTATAAGTTCAAATGATTCCTCCTCTACTTATATGAGAAGTTTGAGTTCCTATTTTAGCATACTAGCCCCTAAAACAATAAAATAATGTGCTAGTAACAAGCTAGGTAACAAGCCGCCCCAATAGCCAATGAATAAAACTCAAACTAGCCCACACGTGTGCGTCATAGGAGAGAGAGAGAGTCGATGTCATCCATGTGTGGGTTTGCTTAGGGCAAGTATTGCGGGCTCATGGTGCCATGATGTGAATAGAGGCCCTCTAAAATCATCTCCTAGGGGTTGACCCCTAGGTCTCTGTCAATCTCCCTCTATGGACCCCAATTCTGATTTGGGGGCACAAAAGTGGTTTCATGGGTCTCTAGGTGGTCAAAATGCTTGTCTTTGTTCCAACATTAGGGACTTTCAAGCTGGTGCCAGCCCTCCCATGTCTCAATGTGTGAGACAGTCCTCCTCTAGGCCCTGGAATAGTTGTCAATCCCTCATGAAGTGCTAAGTCAGTAGGGGGCATGTTGGTTCTAGGTGCATCATCACATAAAAGTCATCAATGTAGGGCAACTGATGGAACTTTGTGGTTGTTGCAGGTGCCCATGGCTATGTGTGATACTTTTTTATAGCTCACAGACCCATGGCTTTGAACGCTCCACATGTGTGTGTCAATATTCTCCTCTAAGAGACTTGGGCCCCAATTAGATTGCCCAAGCCATGGCTATGGAACCACCTAGAAAGTACACACAATATCTAATGCTAGCAACTACATCATTAGGTATATTTAATCATTTTTGCATCTAAGTGAGCCAAGCTTGCAAGTAATGGACAACTTGACACTTCAAATAAGGTTTCCCTTCCAAAATTAAGGCTTTGAACTCATATTAGTGTTACTTGCCTAGGTAGGAGTGGCTAATAGACCACCCTATTAGGTGTTTCTAGCCCCTAAGGGGAAATGACATGTCCTTGGTCCACCCTTCAATTAATAGGTATCATGTGAATAATGACAGAACGAAGGGGAGAAGACTTCATGGCCAAGTGCCATGTTCAAAGGGACCAAATATGACTGGCTCCTCATCCTGAACATATGGATGTGGAGAGGGAGCAATCGTGGATGTATGAGTTACCAAACTCAACCTTTGTTCTTCCATCCCTCTTGTGCACCTTTTACTTTTTCTTGACTTTTCTTTATATTATTACTCGTCGCTCAAAGGGTTAGAGCTCATTGTTGATATTCTAGTGAAATCGAGACTAGAGCAATTTTTCAAACCGATAACTTCTTCCTATGATACAATATTATTTCTTTAGAGAATTCCAATCACCAAGCAGTTATACATGAAAATTTTCAACCATTCACTTCTACAACAAAGCAATAGAGATCACAGTAAACAATCAGACAAGAGAAACCAAGATTTAGACCAAAGGCCATGGCAAAACCCAATAATATTTCCTTATGAGAGAGTTTAATTCATCAATTGTACATTGATCAAAATCATCTCTTTGATAAAACGATATGAACAAAGCTCTGCCATTTAATAACATTGATAAGTAGCCACAAAATTTTACTCTACCACAGACATAAGGTGCCCTAGAAAAGCTCGCATACTATAGAGAATAGTGTCACAGAGAAAAGGTGCCACAGAAAAGCTTGCATACTACAGAGAATAGTGTCATAGAGAAGCTCACACTGCCATGAAGAGGCTCGCATATCATAGAAGACATTGCCACAGAGAATCCCACATATCACAGAAGATATGGCCGCAGAGAGGTTCACATACCTCAAAAGATACTACCACAAAACAACTCACATATCATACAAAAGAGTGTCACAGAAAAGCTCGCATATCATAAAAGAACAGTGCCACAAAAGCTCGCGTGCCATAAAAGAAGAGTGCCACAAAAGCTTGCAAATCACAAAGAAGAGATGTCTCAGTGAACTCACAAATGCCTCAGATTAGATGAAGCGAATTCTACCTTGAAGGAGAGCGAATAAACTCAATATATACTTGTTCATCCATGTGAAAAGACGTGAACCTTGGGCAATCCGACTTCATCTAAGAGGGAGGCGACATGACATTTGTTGAGTCATTATCTCAATTTCAATTTTTCTTTTGTTTTTGATGAAAATACCGACCATGCCTACCAAAATTTCCAACACTCCCTTTTAGTCAGGGTGGTACTTTTCATTCACTCTCTCAAGATCAATCTCCTCGACCAATTCATAGGTCTCTCAGCAATAGCCCAAGGGAGAGATCAAATGTACAAGTCTCTTTCTCTCTTTCAAGATCAATCTCCTCGACCAATCCATAGGTCTCTCAGCAACCCCAAGGGGAGGGATCAAATGTACAAGCCTCATCATAAAGAAAGATACATATTGTTGGATGGTGTTGTCATTGATGTCAACGTATGGAATTGACTAGGTTTGACTTTGACTAAAAATACTAGTCACTGATGTCAAATGGTTAATGAATGCTTCCTAGTAATTGTTGGATTACATCAAGTTGTCAGCTCCACTATTGGATGGTTGGAAACCCAAGTCCTAGGGTTGGGTTCCCTAGACTGAGGATGCACCCTGACTTTGTTGAGGGTTTTTGAAGTAGAAAATCACTAGGTTAGTCTTGGAGAACAATGTTATTGGATTCTCCTCGGACAGATGTTTCTAGTGGTAGGTTGTACACCACGTAGTTCCTTCTCGTTTGAGAGATATTCTCATTTGAAGTTGAAGACCCCAGTCAATGGGTCAAACCCCAAGGGATGGTGACATGGCACTCATCACCAGCATGTTGATCAATTACGAGTTTCTCATCTAGGTTTAAGGATCAACCATCATATAAAGGGTCTCAAGCATATGCAAGCAACGTCCCTCATCAAGACTAAATATTAAATCTCAAACTCCCCAAGGGTTGTATATGCTTACGTTTCTTCGACTTAAAACAAGAATTAAAGGAAGTCGGTCTCCCACAAAAAGGTCTATATCCTAGCCAAAGATAAAGGATTTGAACCTTAAATCCTCCTCTATTAGAGGACTTCAAATACGTTCGAATAATTTATGCTTGACCTAATTGTGAAGTCTTGGAAGGGTTTTGTTTTCAAAGACATTAAATTCAAACTTAAAAATCCTTTAAAGAGATTTTTCTCCAAGTCAACCTTAAATTTATTTTTAAATCCCAATGTCTACTCCAAAATAGGAATCAAACAATCCTCCTATGAAGCCCCTTCTATCCAATAGAAAACTATATAATAATGATCCTTTAGTCCTCTAGAGATAAATGAAAAATGTCTATGAGAAAGCTCTGAAATGGAAATTCGGTTCTGTGAAGAATAAAAGACAGATACAAAAGAATAGTTAAGGGATTTGGGCAGTTTTTATTTTCGATTTGAATTTGGGATTCGTCAGGGTCAAAAGAATAATTTTGAGGCCAGCGTAGCTGTGTTGTAGCACTTTCTCACATTATAAAGCTCTGCATCAACCTATTAGGGTAAGAATTTTGGTTATGTTTCTTTATTATTTTTTATTTTGGTTCTTGGGAAAAAAATTGTATTCATTTATATCTCAGGGATTCCTTTGGACTTGTTAAATCTTTTATTTGATCCGAAGTGCAGTTCTGTAGCCCTAACTTTGCCCATCAAACTAAAGTTTCGATCCTAATTACAAGTTCTGTTTTAGCACCTCATCATACAGAATTTTCAAAGTTCAGTCAGCAAGGGTCCTGAGGTCTACCCATCAGTTCTCGTACGGTTTCGTTCGGGTTTGGTGGCCCGGTCCTCATTAGGGCATCTATCTCTGAGGAACCAAGCATTTAAATTGTTGATAAACTCCCTTGCAAAACTGTTTGTAACTGATTACAGTTATTTAGATTTAAAAAGCCAACTTATTATCTTTCAAATAGCAGTCCTAGCAAATAATCTGTGTATAGTAAATTAGTAATAATGGTTTGGATCATGGCAGAAGTGTGATATTGGTTATTGGAACAGTGACTGGTTTGACTAGATCTTGGTGAAACAATGTGAGAAGTGACATGTGCGATATATGAATAAAGACACCTTAGTCAGTGGTCCTTTTGCCAATATATGACATTGAATTTCACCATAAGACAGTGACGGTAATCTCATTGTGTATAAGTTGAATAACTTCAAGAACCAAAGGTAGTAACCCAATCATTGACTTTGAATTTTACTTTGAGCATCTTGATTTACAATTCTGAACCAAAACAAGTGACATAATGCTTGTGTGATATGATGCCTTGACTCCAACTTGACCTAATATGACAAGGGTAGTTGAATAAGGTTGACTGTATATGGCACAGATGAATAATGACAGGACTCTTGTTGGGAACTATGTTAAGTAATTGGTTCAACTGTAATATATATGGCAGCAGCAGTATTTGACTTGACAAAGTGACTGAGACCCACACAAGATAATATGTTGTGCAGTAGATAGTGGTATGACATTGTTCTTGATTACGTGATCACTCGACAGCAACCTGACAGAGATCGTGACTTTAGCCTAACAAGTGACATGATTGGACTTGATGTGACAGAACTTAGTAACACACAGATTTAATCAACTGGAACTTGACAGTGATGTGATGTGACTGAAATAAACTAGGAATGTGTACCAGATGCCCTGTAGTGATGACCTAGAGAGTGTACAATGACACAACTGTGACCTTGCAGGGAAGCAGGTCTTTGAAGGCAATATCATATTGTTGTACAGCTTATTGATGTAAAGATGGATAGCAGTGTATGATTTGTGATTAGCAGCAGTGAAAAGACATATGTTGGTAGCTCTCCGTGGACAGAGTTTGAGAGCATTGGTAGCAGGTCATAGGGATGACCTGGGGCTCCTTGGTTTGAGCTATTATTGCTCTTTCGTGCCCCATACAGGTAGTGGTTCAGTGATGTGGCAGTCTACATATGAGCTTTGATGCTTATTCATTCGTGACCAGTGAGGCACAGTGACGTGCAGTTGGTAGCCACAGTGTGAGCTTGTGAATACTCATCTATTGATGTGCAGTTGAGCAGTGACAGTGGTGTGCAGTTGAGCAATGGAAGTGGTCAGTGATATCAGGTTGTACAGTGGTCAGCTTGTGCAGTGGTTACTTGACTAGGCAGCATTGGCAGCGAGGCTCGATGAGTAATATTGTGCAGTGATCAGCTTGAGCAGGATTGTACAGTGGCCAGTGGCTACTAGGATTTGATAGGATACACATTAACTTATTTACAACTTTATCATATAAATTCAGAGCACAAGGGGGTCCAGTCTGAAAATCGTTAAACATGGTCTGTCGACTCTTCAGGGTGGCAGGGTTACGCAAGTCAGGTGATTGGAGTTGCCTTCAGGTTGGAGCCTAAGAACACTTCAGGGTAACAGGGTGGTGCTAGGGCAAGTCGTAGTCTGCAGAGGGCATTGTGGCATCCTTTCAGTTGGGGCCGATAAACTACAAGGCGACAAAGCATCCTTCCAACAACAGATGGTAAATAGAGTGTTGGGGCACTCATCAGGTTGTGGCCTGACCTCTATGACGTTGGGGTGTCCTCCTAGTTGCAACAAGTTATTAGGGTTTAGTAGTGTCTTACAGGTTGGAGACTGTAAATTAGGGGGTTGGAGCGTCCTTCAATTGTAGCTGAAAATTTGATGTAATTATTTTTTTTAAAGAGAAGGAGAAGATAATTACTAACAAGCATTCAGTGGTTTTTGACCCGAAGGGGGTTTTCCACCTAAAAATATTTATGTCTATTGTTTAATCTTTTTGCATTGTTGTAATGTGTTGCCTATTGTTGATTATTGTTGATGATCATCTGAATAAGAACTATAATAATAACTAAAGATTAACTAATGCTCTGAAAAAAGATTAAAAGTGCTAATTGCTAAGAAACACTATCTCACCCACCCCCCTACTCAGTATTTCCAACACATATCATTAAAACACATCCCATAAGCCAAAACCCAATGGCATCCAAGTCAATGCCAAACTGACCAATGGGATCAATCAATGAGCCAAAACTCTCCAATCATATACACAAGGTCCCTACCTCAATCCCTGACTATATAATTTTTCGATCCACAAGCTAAGGGAGAGAACTCATCCTTCTCGACCAAACTCATTAGCCTCTCAGTCAACAACCTGAGGAAGGGAACTCAAGATCAATATCTTCGACCAATCCATAGGTCTCTCAACAACTGCCTAAGGGAGAGATCACAGAATCAGTGTCCCCAACCAAACTCAATGGCCTCTCGGTCAACTAACCTAAGGGAGTGACAATCTTCCCAACCAATCCATCAGTCTCTCAGCCACAACCCAAGGAAGATTGTCATCATATGTTGTTGTATAATCAATGCTTCCTCTCTAAGAGGGGTTCTCAACAATTCCTGGATTCTCACAGAACATCAGCAACCTGCTCATGAATAGAAATGTATTTGAGCCACACGGCTCCACATAGGACAACATCCTAGATATATAGTGATACTTGATCTCAATGTGCTTTGAACTGACTTGAGAAACCAGGTTCTCAAAAAGCTTCACACAACTTTGATTATCACAATATACAATGATCGATTCCAGCACTTGATCAAACAAACCAGCAAACAACTTTCTAAGACACACAACTTCATAAGAGGTTGAACACGCAACAATATACTCAACCTCAGTAATACCAAGAGCAACAAAAGTTTGCTTCTTACTTAATTATTATAGCATAGCCGAAGCCAAAAAACAGAAACCAAAAGAGCTTTTTTCATCATCAAGGCATCCAGCCCAATCAGCGTCAATAAAACCATGTAGTTGTGATTAGAACCATAATCAATGGTGCCATGCAAATATCTCAATATATGTTTCACTACAACCCAATGCACATGTTGAGGCTTAACGAAGAACGTGTTCACAGCATAGCTAATAACAATTCTCGTGTTCAGCAAATAGTTCAATGAGCTAATCAATTTGTGATATATAAAGGGATCAATCAAATCAAAACCACAATTTCGTATCTTATTCAAACTTATCACCATGGAAGTGTCCATAGACTTGCAGTCCATCATACTAAATTTGCACTCCCAAATAGTAATGCATAAGAACAAGATTCAAAAACCAGTTCCCACCTCTATTAGAAATAAATCATATATAGCAGCAAAAAAACTAGACAATGAGAACTTCAACCTCTGTCAAAAGTAAATCATATATAGCAGCAAAAACAATGGCTCACCTTCAACAACTTTGGATAAACATTATTTTTCAAGATTTCTAGCCATCTTCATCTTGGAAGTCACAATTGACTTCCTTTCATCATGGATAAAAACATGTTTCAATTGTGTTGATCTTATCTGCTCCCCCTCAGTCCAAAGTGCATCTAATCATGAGTCTTCTTGTCATGTTCTTACATCAATTGCCACAGCCTTGGCAGTATTCACAATGTACCTGTAATCTTCACTAGGAGGCCATGGAAGAACAAATACAACCAAACAAGATACACAAGGGCAAGAAGAATAATAACAACAGTGATCAATTAAAATAAGAGAGATACATGATACTTATCTTTTGAGAACATGTCAACACCCTCTTGATCTTTAGTCTTCTTGCAAATCAACTTCGTCCACATCACCATCATGATGCCATTCCTTATTTGCAAGAGCTAGGGTTTCATCTTTTAAACGGAAACAATCGATTCATAAGCCCTAGGCTTTCTCTTCCAACAGCTTTTATATAGATAGGGTTTACAATTTTAACTCCAAACCCTAATAATTTTTCAAGTTTGCTCTAGAGCTTACAAACCCTAGATGTGTAGCATTCATTCTTGCATTATTTTTCAACTTCAATATTCTTGTTTTCAATATCAGCATTATGGATGATCATTCCTAGGGTTTTGTCCACAAACCCTAGCGCTTACTTGTTCAAACCCTTGTTAGGGTTTACAAACCAAAACATCCCTAGGATCTAGCCAAGACATATAGTCTTCCAAACCCTAGATTTAGCAATCCCATCAAATCTCAATTCCTTAGTAATAATCCGATCAAACTTCAAGTTTAGAAGAGGAGCTTTGACCTCTTATTATAATTGCTTTTCTTATCAACATTATAGTTTGACTAGAACTTCAGTATTGTCGCTTCATACTCGAAGCATCCATATATCCATTGACCAATTATATTTGATCAATTTATCCTTTAAATAGACACATCAAGTTTAGCACCAACTTGCATATTTGATTCTTCCATAGTAGCACATTGGCTAAGAATCTTTGTCATCAATAAGTTCATCCAATATCCTTGGTCACCACAAACTAGGTAGCTCAGCTTCCTCAAATCATTGTAGGAATGGATTTCATCAAGGAAGATCTAAAAATTCAAATACTTAAATCATACATGGCATCCATATTCTTAATCAGCTTCTGCAAGAGCTTTTGTCTTCTTCCTTGAGGAGGAACACAGCGTCTTGTAACCAAAATCATTCATATAATTTTTCAAATGAATTGTAGTAAATGTACAACATTTCCTGAGGACTTCTTCATAGAGGGATTTCATTCTTGTCTTTTTCAATTTTCAAAATAGATAGAACTTGATATATTCTACAGACATATACTTGGTCTTCTAAGGCAGAGTTCCTTAACAAAAGGATATTTGGTATCCAAAAATACTTTAAATAAAATTCAATGATACATACCTTTTAAGTATTGGCTTCCTTGGAATTCTTTTAGGTCTATATTTCCATGGCTTCTTTCCTTTGATGTGCAGAAGAGTCTATGACGACAAATGTCAGTGCCTCTTAATCTTTGTACGTCTTTTCCTCAACATCATATAATGTCATAGCTATATTAATTTATCTAAGTATGGATGTCTGTCCTCAAGGGGATTCTCACCGATCTAGTGAGTTCCAATATGACAGACTTTTAGTACAAAGATCTTTCTTCAAATTTCTTTGAGCTTTCCTCTTCAAGGAATCCCAGGTCGGCTCTTATCTAGGTTTCTTTCACTATATATAGAAGAAGGATCTTTTAAGCTAACATCAAATTTGTTGAATGAAAATTCGGCTTCTCTATCCTTCAGGTCATAGGCCATGGACTTGTCACCTTCCAAAGAGATAAGGTGGCTCAGTCTTGACTCCTTCCACAGAGACATACAAACTTGGACTTGGTCACCGATTTGGATCATTCTTGAGACTTGAATATGCACTCGAATCAACATTAAGGAGCTCATATCCTTATCTCATAGAACCGTGCACTTGTCATCGAGATATCTTGCACAATACTACAAAATTCTTGCTTTCATGACTTGGCTTCAATCATGTTGCAGGATGCCACAGAATGGAGCTCGGACTTCTTGGGATCTTTCACAAATATAAACTTGGACTTGAAACTTTACCGACATAAGTAATTTATATCTAAACTTCAGGCTTAACTACAGAAGTAATTTGGTGACTCGGTCTTGTCACCTTCCAAAGAGATAAGGTGGCTTGGTCTTGACTCCCTCCACAGTGACATACAAACCTAGACTTGGTCACCGATTTGGACATTCTTGAGACTTGAATATGCACTCGAATCAACATTAAGGAGCTCATATCCTTATCTCATAAGACCTTGCACTTGTCATAGAGATATCTTGCACAATACTACAAAATTCTTGCTTTCATGACTTGGCTTCAATCATGTTGCAAGATGCCACAAAATGGAGCTCAAACTTCTTAGCATCTTTCACAAATATAAACTTGGACTTCAAACTTTGCCAACAAGAGTAATTTATGTCTAAACTTCAAGCTTCACCACAGAAGTAATTTGTTCTTTTTCACAAGTACTATCACAAGGTTAGCTTTGGAGCACCACAAAATCTTCAGTATTCGGACTTGACTCTCAAAGGGATTTCAACTTCATCGTAGAGGAGCTTTTGGTCCTGCTCCCATAGAGATAATTCGCACATTTCCATAGTGGTATATAGCCTCAGACTTTGCATATCCACATAGCAACGAACCACAGACTTTGGCATATATATCTCAGAACATTGCATGCCCATAGTCCAATTAATCACAGATCTTTGCATATACAAATGTAGGAGCTTCAAAACTTCACATGAAAATAGGTGACTCGGCCTTTTCTCAGAAACGAACCATAGACTTTGGCATATATATCTCAGAACTTTGCATGCCCATAGTCCAATTAATCATAGATCTTTGCATATACAAAGGTACGAACTTCAAAACTTCACAAGAAAATAAGTGAGTCGACATTTTCTCAGATATTGGATGGAAACCACAAACCTCGGACTATAATAACAATCTTAGACTCAATTTTCTTATTTAGACTTGTCACTGAGATTTCCAAAGGCTAAGAATGTCTTCGACAAATTCGGATTACTTGTAGGAGTAACTCGGACTTGTATACTCATCATTTTAGACTAGAGAGGGCTCAAAACTAACAAAAAGATATCAAAAGATAATTCGGATGTCATTCCTTTCATTAAGTACAACCCTTCGGTCCCAGTAAATAATTTCAAACTTGCTTAGACTTCCACAAGATAATTTTGGACTTCACAGATATTGTAAACAAGCACTTTTTCTACTTAGGGCTTCCTCAAAAGGGTGGTCTCAATGCTCATCTCTTCACCATAGCTCTGAAACCATGTCGGTATTCTAGTGCAATCAAGACTAGAGCAATTTTTCAAACCAATAACTATTTCCAACGATACAATATTACTTCTTTAGAGCATTCCAATCATCATGCAGTTATAGATGAAAAATTTCAAGCATTCACTTCTACAACAAAGCAATAGAGATTACAGTAAATAATGAGACAAGAGACACCAAGATTTAGGCTAAAGGCTAGAGAAAAACCCACAAGGTAAAAACCCAATAATCTTTCCTTTCATTAAGTACAACCCTTCAGTCCCAGTAAATAATTTCAAACTGGTTTAGAATTCCACAAGATAATTTTTTACTTCACAAATATTGTAAACAAGCACTTTTTCTGCTCAGGGCTTCCTCAAAAGGGTGGTCTCAATGCTCATCTCTTCACCATAGCTCTGAAACCATGTCGGTATTCTAGTGCAATCAAGACTAGAGCAATTTTTCAAAACAATAACTATTTCCAATGATACAATATTACTTCTTTAGAGCATTCCAATCATCATGTAGTTATAGATGAAAAATTTCAAGCATTCACTTCTACAACAAAGCAATAGAGATTACAGTAAATAATGAGACAAGAGACACCAAGGTTTAGGCCAGAGGCTAGAGAAAAACCCACAAGGGAAAAACCCAATAATCTTTCCTTATGAGAGAGAGCTCAATTCATCAATTGTACATCAGTCAAAATCATCTCTTTGATAAGATCATATGAACAAAATTTTATCCTTCAATCACATAGATAAGTAGCCACAAAATTTTACTTTACCACAAAGATAAGGAGCCATAGAAAACTCGCATACTACAAAGAATAATGTCATAGAGAAGTTCGCATACCACTACCACAGAGAGGCTCACATATCACAAAAGATACAGCCACAGAGAGGCTTGCATACCTCAGAAGACAATGACACAAAAAGGCTCGCATACCTTAAAAGATACTGCCACAAAACAACTCGCATATCATAGAAAAGAGTACCACATAACAGCTTGCATATCATAGAAGAACAGTGCCACATAAGCTCGCATGCCATAGAAGAATGTTGCCACAAAAGCTTGCAAATCACAAAGAAGAGATGCCTCAATTAGCTCACAAATGGCTCACATCAGATGAAGCAAATTTTGCCTTGAAGGATTGCGCATAAGCTCAATATATCATTGTTCGTCCATGCGAAAAGACGTAACTCTTGGGCAAGCTAACTTGATTTAGGAGGGATCCAACACAACATTTGTTGATTCATTATTTCAATTTTAATTTTTCTTTTCTTTTTTATCAAAATATCAACCATGGCTACCAAAATTTCCAACACTCACTTCATATGATGTATAGTATTTATTGCCCTTAATGGTGAGGTAGCTCAATGCCCACCATGGGTTGGGACATGCAAGGGTTCCTTCTCATAATATGAAGAGCTAAGTCACCTGACACGGGGACATGGGACAGGCAAATTCGAGTGTTTGACACAGGGCACGTAGCCCCCCAGAACAGGACATATACGACACATTATATATATGTATATATAATACTAAATAAATATTTCAATGATTTCATATCAGACAAAATCTCATGATGATACAAATTCAAACATACATCTAGATTCTACATTGTAAATTTGTAAGTTGTAACATTATGCATACAAATACAATCGTGACAAATTCATCAATGATCCAATAGGAGAAAGACAAGAAACTGTAGTTTTCTCATTAAGTCATCAAAATCAAACTGTGTTACACAGGTATTGAGTCATGAGGACAACTGACTAGCAATCCCAATGGCAAATAGAAATAACAAATAGAAAAAGACTTCAAGGTAGTAGGTAGCTCATCAATCATCATCATCAAAATCAACATCACTGTCATGGTCAACACTACTTTCCTTTGTATCTAATGTAATCTTTGCATCTGTAGGTGTGGAGGATGACCCCTCAAGAGTATCACCATCATCAAAAGTGACAAGCTCTAGCACTGGCTCATTAGAATCCAAGTTGGCCAATGTCAACTCAATACTGTTGTCCAAACCCACATCATCAAGAAACACATCCCACATCTTTGTCTTTCCCTTCAACCACTCCTCCCTTTGCCTGTAAATAAGAAGAAGGATGGAAGAAAAATGCAGTTATCAATTGCTTGAATCACCTACAAAATGCTCCTAAACCCTTTGCTACTTGCTCCCACATAGCCACAGCAAGAGAGAGACATAACAATGAAGAGAAAACGGCCCAAACTGGGCTTTTAAGGAGCCGTGTCACGCATTTCTAGAGGGACACATTGGGAAAATCAAATTCGCAGGCCCAACGAATACCACGTGTTCGGACACACTTGATCCACAAATCGGACATGTGTACCTCATGAATCGTGTCAGATATGTGGGATTCGGGACACGAGGAGGGGGGGAAGACGAATCCGGTTTTTTATATGAAGAGCAATGTGTGCTCAAGAACCAAGTGATGGCCATAATGAGTGAGGTAGAGCTCATGCTAGGCTTTTTCCCATTTGCTAATATGTATGTCCTAACGATCTTTTGCATTTTGATCTTCTTTTGTTTTTGCTTGTGGCCATGATATGCTTTTTCTTGTCCTTTTAGCTACATCAATCTCCTAGGGCCAAGTTTCAGGCCCTACACAAGGATGAGAATGTATGGTGCCAATCCCAGAGAACCAATGGTCAGTTGAACCCAAAGAAGGGAGGTGGAATATGAGGCTCATAATATAAGACAGGAAGTGGTAAGTATGGAGTAGGGAGAGATGGGACTATGTTACTTCAAACGGGGTTTCCCAGGTAATGCCCCTCTTATGCCCATTGGAGCATTACAGGAGGTTCCACTAGACTAGGATGAAAATTTAAACCCCCATTTAAGATTAGGGAACAAAATGACGGTCAAAATCCGTCTTCCTTCTACGTTACCTCATAATCCATCTCAAATGCCCAAAATACAAACAAACATAAGTACCCGATTGCAAAAGGAATAAAGCCCCTTTTGATCAAAAGCGCACCTTCCAACATGTGTCCTTGCCAAAGGGGTGAGGAAAAATATCACTAGTGCAATTGGCAGAGATATGAATGGCCAATCGTCATCGGCTACTATTGGTTGTCAAGGGTTGTTGGCTACTAGTTGGAAGACATGGTGGGAGAAAAATTTCTCCTATGGGATCACCCACTTTTCGTCGGTAATAGATCCCATAAAAATTTATCTTCTTATTTCTTTTTATGGTAAACAAGGGTTAGGGTTTGGAAAAATCTGCATAAAATACCGTAAATCACCTTATATGTTGTCCTAAAGCTAGGATTCGCATCTAATTATATGGAACTTTTATCCATAATTTTAGGGCTGACGTTTATGGTTTCCTAGTTGTTTTGGGCATTTTCAACCATCAAAATCTGTATTTCGTCCTTTCTTTTGTTTATCTATCCAATATCATGTGTTATTTGTTCTTAATCATCATTTGTTGGATATTTATTATTGTTGTCATAAATTTTGCATGCTATGAAGCAATGTTACTTGGGAGCGGGAGCGGAAGCGGGGAGCGGGAGCGGAAGCGGGAGCGGGAGCGACCATTTTCAGAAGCTCCCGGTTTGGGAGCGAATCCGGGAGCGATTTTTTAAAAATATATATATTTTTTATATGTTTTAATTTTTGATACATATATGTCAACAAAAACATGTAGAATGATGAATTAGACATAAAAAACATAAAAAAACATAGATTGATCATTGAACCATATCACATCAATCATCTAAAAATTATAATCGTCATCAACCATGTCCACAAGATAGTAAACTGTAATTTTACACATATTACAACTGCAACATATTGAGTCTCGTGAATCATGATTCATCACATTCAATCTTAAAGTTTCAACTTCAAGATTTTAAAATTGAAATTCAATAGCATTTATCA